>PVKM010012763.1:0-31221 GCA_004027735.1 Carollia perspicillata | reverse complement strand
GAAAAAGCTGTTTCCCAGCTCTCTCCTTGATGCTAGCCACTGTAGTTTCTACTTGTATGTCTCTGGGTGCTTTTCAAACTGCAACCCTGGTGCTGAAGCTCAGAGGGAGTGAGTCTGAGTAAATTTGTTTGTGGGTTCTTTAAGAGGAACTGCCCAGGACTCCAGAAGTTTCTTTTACTGAGTCAATCACTGCTGCTTTTTGCAGTTGGAAGTTATGGGGATCCAACTTCTTGGCACTGGTACCCTGGACTGGGGGGCCTTGTGTAGGGCTGGTATTCCTTGCTCCCAAGATACCACTCCTGAATTTTTATCCACTGAACATGTTTTCAGGACCAGGCTGTTATGCATCTCTGACCCTCTTACCAGTTTGAATAGATGTGGTTTCTTTAATTCCATAGTTGTCAGACTTCCATTTAACTTGATTGCTGCTGTTTCTGAGTGATGGTTGTCCAAAAATTTAGTTGTAATTTTTATGTGGTTGTGTGAGGAGGTGAGCTGTGTTTACCTATGCTGCCACCTTCTGTTTATTTGTTTTTAGGGAGAGGGGAAGGAATGGAGAAAGAGAGGGAGAGAAACATGAATGTGAGAGAGAAATATCAATCAATTGTCTTTCACACACACCTTGACCAGGAACTGAACCTGCAACCTAGTTATGCAAATCAAACCAGCGACCTATAGCTTTGCAAGACAATACCCAACCAACTGAGTCACACTGGTCAGGGCTCACTTAAATTAAAAAAAATTGAATCTAGACCTGGCCAGTGTGGCTTGGTTGGTAGGTTGTCATCCTGTAAACTGAGATGTTGCAGGTTTGAATCTGGTCAGGGCACATGCTTAGGTTGTGAGTTTGGTCCATCGTTGGGGTGCATATGAGAAGCAACCCATCAATATTTCTCTTTCACATTGATGTTTCTCTCCCTCTCTCTCCTTTCCATACCCTTTCCCTAAGGTCAATGAGCATGTTCTTGAGTGAGAATAAAAGAAGATTGAGATCTAATTCACCTACCATACAATTAACCTTTTAAAGGTTAAGTCTAGTGTATTCACAGAATTGTACAACCATCACCACTATCTAATTCCAAAACGTTCTTTTTACTCCACAAGATACCATATGCCTATTGGCAGTCACTCCCCATTCTCCACTTCCCCTGGATAACCATCAGTCTCCTTTCTTTCTTTGTGGACTTACTGATTCTGGACATTTCATGTGAGTGGAGTCAGACAATATGTGATCTTTGTATCTGGCTTTTTCACTTAGCATACTATTTGAAGATTTATCCATGGTGTGACATGTATCTGCATTTCTTCCTTTTTGTAGCTTAATAATATTCTATTATTTGAATAAACCCCATGTTATTTATCCACTCATCTATTGAAAGGCATTTTGGTTCCTTTCATTTTGAGGTGTTATGAATAATATTTTTCTTAACAACTATGTACCAGTTTTTGTATAGATGTTCGATTTTAATTCCTGTAGGTACATACCTAGATGATACTACTCTTCTTTTCCATTATCAGTGGTTGATTCTTGTAGGTCTTTGAGTCACAAATTGTTCTCTAAGGTGGCAATGCTTTATTGGCTATAGGAAAGCAAGGATTTATTTATCTATTTATATGTGGTGGTGGGGGTTGGGTGCAGTAGGGACAATAGAGATTTTGTTACCCACCCTTGCCAATGAGTTTATCTTGAGTTTCAGGGAAGACAGGAGGTATTCCAGAATACTGGAAGTTCCTCAAAGAACTGGGAAGATTCTGTGTACCAGCAGGGTGCTTTGGGACCCAAGGGACGCGGTTGAACAGTGTAGGGACCCTTTCCCCATACTGATACTGGAATGTGGGGCAGCATGGAGGGGTGCTAAGGGACCTGAGCACTGTAGTGGCACAGCTGCTCCATGTTCGTTGAGGGCACTGGGAGGAACATGGCCTATCAGCCTTCCTCGAGTGGATAGTGGGCACTGGCTTCACAGGGAGGCTGGACTGTAAGAGTATAGAGTGACATGCTGAACAAATTCTGCTTCAGGAGCTAAAATCAACACAGTTTGGGAGTGAACCTCTGACCCACTGGCTGGCAAATGCTGGCACCTTGTACATGCAGCCCTACCTCAGAGGTCCTGTGCAAACCTGAGTTCTTTTGTTTTTTGCCTTCTAGGGAATTTGGGCCTGACAAGTCTAAGTAGCTTTGAGCCTAATGAAATGAAGATAGAAGCCCTTGCATCCTTTCAATTCCTCATTTTTCCACCCAGCCTGCTGTTTCTCATTATTGTTTTACAGAATGGAAGAAATAGATTTTGTGCCATGTAAATTATTTTGAGTTTGTGGTCTCCGGAGAAAAAGCCAGGGCTGATTCTCCAGAGGATGTTTTATGTTAGTTTGTTAGCAGGAGCTCCTTACTGATGAACCAATAAAGCATGCTCTGCTTGAACCAGACCAGAATCTCCCAATTCCTAATTAACATTCAGGGAAAGGGCCTCTACATTCATCTAAATTCCCTCCTGTGGTAATGGATGTGTAATTTCTAATGTATTGGCCAATGTTGGTAAATCCTGGAAGATTCTGGTTCCAGACATTTATTCTGAGAGGCTCCCATGACCTTTATTGTTTTTAATTTAATCATACTTTTTGGTAACAAGAAAGCCTGTAATGTCTTAGCTTTTTGTGCACTTTAAACTTGAAGAAGCTCTTCTGCGATCTCATTTAGGCTCTGTGCCAGCTTCAAAAGGTTGGATGAGGTAGGTATCATGAAGCTTCATTTGAACTTAGGAATGCTAGAAATGGGTTTTAAGTGGCAAAAATTGAGTCTTAACCCTGATTCTCTCAACTTTATGCAAGTCCTGTGCTGCGTTCACAAAATATTACTAATGAACCTTGTAAAATTTGTTTTATTGACTTTATCTACAGATCAGTCTGTCTCCCATTTCTCCACCATCCCAAAAAGCCAAGGTGCTTGGAGCTAACACACTGTCAGAATGACTGATCGATCCAGTTAAAATAAAATAAATTCTTCCCAAGCAAAGTAATTTTAAATATCAGATATGTATTCCCATTACACTGGCCTCTCCTCCCTTGCAATATTTTAAGAGGATTTATTCTATGTGCACAATAATCTGTGACAAACTTGAATTTACATATAGGGTTAAAAAACTATTATGAAAATTAATAGTAAATGGCCAGAAATCCCACTGCTACTAATCACTTTTGCTACCTCTAAAATCAACCTGCGATTCATAGCTTGTTAAAGTGAGTTTCAAAACCAAAGGGAACTCTCTTTAGAGTAGGCATGTATTTGATTTAGGATGTACTGATTTGCATAATTTAGCAAATAAAGTACTGTGCAATTGAAGGTCTGGAGATATTTACTCTTACCTAAGTTTTAAAAAAGTCCTATCTTGTGGCCTAGGTTAGTTACACGAGCACCATCCCATAAAATGGAAACTGTGCAGGTAGAAATTATTCCAGCCACACCTTGAAAAACCTTTTACCTGGTAGCTTGGTTATTATCGGGCCTGCCTAAAAGAAAGTAGGATTATATAGAGAAATAAAAAAGACATGTGAAAAACAAAGGAATGTAATAAGTGTAATTGCCAGAGATTTTATTACAAATACAATACAGAAAATTTTCAAGAACAGAAAAAAAATCAATAATAATTAAAGGGAACACTTAGCTGACAAAGTTGATAGAACTGAAGTACTTGCAAGCTCTCAACTTTCTTTCTCCCCACAGTTGTTCCCTCTGGCTTCTCATGGCTTTCTATTGTTTGTTAATAGCAAAAACGATGAACTAGCCTGCATGCTATTGGGTGATTTCAATTACTAAAAGCATAAACTAGGATCCCATTTTTTGAAAGAACTTCTCTAATCTTAGACTTACTCCTTTAAACTCTGTCAATGTGCACTCAAATCAATGATTACATGAGAAACAGTGGCCCATTGCTTTCCCATGCCAATCAGTATAAATGGATTTGAGCTTTAGTAGGAGGTACCAAGATTAGATATTTATGGATTCCCAAATACACAAGAATTTTTGTTTTTGCTTCCATCTTCTCCTTCCACCATCTTCTCCTGACTCCTATGGGAACTGGGGTACAGAAATGTCAAGTCCCAGAACAACCAAGATACATAAATAATGGAAAATCCACCAGAAATTTTTCTTTGACTGGTAATGATTCTAGGATAAAAGTTAAAGGATATTTGAAATCTGTGACTTCATAGGTCTAGTGAGTTATAAATACTTTTATTAGAAATTAGTGAACTTAGGTAAACTAGGAAAATGCTGCTTCAAACCCATGTTTTCTTCAATGATAGAATTTATATTTGCCTAAATTATCTAGATAACTGACATGATATTTCTTCATTCATATCTATCCATCCATCTATGGAAAACATACTGCATGCCTTCTATATGTCTGTAGACATTCAAGCAGGTCTTGATGACTCAGAGACAGACAATTCCTGGCCTCAAGACCTTCAGTCACCTACCCCTCAAGCCATTCCACCAACCCACATACACCCACACACTGAGGAGGAGACAGAACATAGAGTAGACAATTCCACCTGATGTTTTTTGAAAAGAAAAATAAAGAATGGTATGGGAACATCACGGCTGGTCTCAGGAAGTCATTGAAGGTTTCCTGGGGTATATTAGTTTGTTAGGGCTGCCATAACAAAGTACCACCATCTGAGCAGCTTAAACAACAGAAATTTATTTCCTCACAGTTCTGGAGGCTAGAAGTCTAAGATTAAGGTCTCAGGAGGGTTGTGGGGGAGGCACACACTTGTCTTTACCTTCAAGGTTCTTTTGGCTGGTCTAATAATCAAATAGACATGTGACAGATTAGTGAGAGAAAAATGACCAAATTTAATACATGTGTATGTATGGGAGCCCTGCATTCACGACAAGGTCAGAGACCCCACATGCAGGAGAAGTTTAGAGATGGGAAGGGAGATTGAGGTGTGTAAAACATCTTGAGCTAGGTAAGTGGTTATACACCTTGGGGGCTTCAAAGAATCACTGCAGGATAATAAAAAGAACAGATGTTTGGTAAATACAAGATTTCCCGGGCCATATATGTGATAATATCTTATTATGGGTAAGGTCTCTATTCAAGTTCTTCTGGGTGGTTAAGGGAGGGGCAGAAATTTCTCTTGAGCCTGCAGCTACTAGAGTTGCCTTTAGCACAAAGCAATCTGCACATTTTGGGGCAACTTGTTCTGAATCCCCACAATTTCTTCAGAGGCCTCTCCCCTTAGCTTGCACACAATCACCTTCACATGGTCTTCCTCTTGTGTATGTTTGTGTCCTAATCTCTTATAAGAACACCAGTCATATTGGATGAGGGTCCATTCATATGACTTCATTTCACCTTAATTACCACTTTAAAGGCTCAACCTCTAGACCCTGACCAAGTAGCTCAGTTGATTAGAGCATCTTCCCAATATTCCAACAGTGCAGGTTCAATCCCCAGTCAGGGAAGATACAAGAATCAACCAATGGATGCATCAATACATGGAACAACAAATTAATGTTTATCTCTCACTCTCTCTTCCTCTCTCTCTCTAAAATCAATTTTTTAAAAAGCTCTATTTCCAAGTAGGTGCTGATGGTTAGGACTTGAACATGTGAATGAAGGGGACACAATTCACCCTGTAACATAGGGAAACTGACTTTTAAACTGGATCTTGAAGAAAAAGTAGGATTTAGTCAGGTCAGGAACTAGGGAAAAGAGCATGAAAAGTGAAATAAAATGGAGTCATTGATGTCAAGGGTTTTTAAATGGAGCCAGGAGGCCATTTAGGAGATGGAGCTTATGCACATCCTCACCAAGTGGAAACATGAACTTCTGAACTGGGCTGAATCATAACTATTCCAAGGACTCTATGAAGAACACCCGCAACATGCTACAGTAGCATTTTTACTTAGTCCCCTAAACCACTCATGTTTCCCCAAAACTAGCTTTCTTCCAACATAATCATAACTCTTTGTAAACAGCTTCTGCAAACACTGATTTTTTTCCCTGAAAAAACCTCTGACTTTTGCTCCCTAGTGGGTCACTATTTGGATGGCTACCCAAATCTGAGCATCCAGAATTGCAATTCTTTGATCCCAAATAAACACTTTTGCTAGATTATTGCAGTTACGAAAGCTGTTTCATGTAGCCATTCTAGTTTAATCCTCCTAATTCACAGCTAAGAACACCAAGTCTCAGAGCTATGGAGGGATTTGCCTAACAAAGGTCACAAAGCTAGCACCTGGTGAGCCTGAATTGGAACTCCTGCCTTTCACCTCATTGCTCCAGACTCTTTCTAGGAAATCAGCCTCCAGAGTGGTGAAATGCATTCTCTAACTTCTCTTCCAAAAAGCCCGGCAGCACATGTTTCTCTGTGGTCTACTCCACATTCTTGTTAAAGTGTTCACTCTTTTAAGGAGGAAAAAAGCTGTCATTTGTGAGGCATTTACTGACATAATTACAAACACCATTTGGTGAAGTTGAGTGAGAAGACTCCAAAGATAAACCACACTGCATATGCCACAATTTGTCAGGGGCCAGAATTGACAGAAAACAGTTCGATGGAAACTTTTCTGTTGTATTTTCAAGAGAGACAGACATGTTGCAGGGAACCACATTGCTATACTGACGTATTTTTCTCATCATCACATTGTGGTTTTCCAACCATTTCTGTGAGCTATTTTCTTCTTCTCTTCTTTTTAGATTTTATTTATTTATTTACTGTTAGAGAGAGAGGAAGGGAGGGAGAAACAAAGGCGTAGGAACATCAATTGGTTGCCTCTCATACACACCCCAACCAGGGATGAAACCCAGACATGTGCCCTTACTGTGAATTGAACCAGCAACCCTTTGTTTTGCAGGAGGATGTCCAACCTGCTGAGCCACACAGGTCAGCACTGTGTGCTGTCTTCCAATCTTCCTCTCCTCCACCCATCATTTATCAAAACCTTCACCCCAAAGGGCTGCAGTCTCCCTGAACTTTCTGGACATCATTAGTAAGATCACATTTCTTTTCATCCAGCTCTTTGTGGTCCCCAGGAATAGTGTAAGACATAGATCAAGAAACTTTTCTCATTATGCTTCAGTAAGTTCTACATACTAGAAAGGACCAGAAGAGGAGCTAACAGTGGTGACCTCTGTGACCCGCCAGCCTGAAACCTCACTGAGACTACAGTGCCCCCTCCCACTCTTCCTTTGTCTTTGTGGTTCCAACTATCCCTCTCAATTGTCCCCCTTGTCTCCAAGGCCTCTATGCCGTCATCACAGTCTGACCAAACCTCATGTTTAATCTGAAATTTTGCATAATAATTTATGATAGAAATTAATATCCTAAGAATTATTCATTTAGACCAGTGGTTCTCAGTTGGGAGTGATTTTTCCCCTCAAGGGACATTTGGAAATATCTGGGAACATTTTATTAATAGCATCTAGTGGGTGGCAACAGAGAAGCGGCTACCTTCTATTCTGTACAGGACAATCCCCACCCCTGAGAATTATCCAGCCCCAAATGTCAGTAGTGCTGACATTGAGAAACTACGATTTAGACAACTAATACTTAAAACTTTATTCTATGCCAGGCCTTATTGTAGAAGTAAGGGATTCTGTGATCAACATACATTTTGCCCTCTAAAGTTCACTGTCTATAGGGAAGTATGTATAATTTAGAATGTTCTCAGCTGCAAGTAACAAAATTCCCAAATAATGGCTTAAAGATAGTTTTAATTTTCTCACCCAACAAAAACCTGGAAGTAGGGTGTTTTAGGATTGGTTAACTGAGCAACTTAATGTCAGGTATCTAGGTCTGATGCTCCAGAATATAATATTTTTGGCTTTCCCCTCACAGTTTCAAAACAGCTGCCACAGTTCCATTCTCACCAGATAACCCCCATAGCAGGATGGATGAAAGGCATAAGGGATATCCTCTCATGTATCTATTTTTTATTGTATGAGGTAGAAAACTCCTCTCCAGAAGATCCTCAGTGTCTGGTAGGTTTTCCCTTATCTGTTTCATGCCAAAATTAGGACAATTGGGGATGGGATTATCATCAGGGACTTAGACCATGAATGAGTAAACTTCATCTACAAAGGGACATGCAGAAAAATTTTAGGCTTTGTGTGCACTCTATGGTCTGTGTTGCACATTCCTCTTCTTTTAATTTTTACAACATTTTAAAAATGTTAAAACTGTACTTAGCTCATGGGTTGTACAAAAACATGCCATGGGCCATAGTTTTCTGACCCCTGGGAAAAAGTGCTTTCTAATACCTGAACAAAAGCAGGTTCTGTAGCCAGGAGAATGGGAATAATGACTGTGTCTGCCACAGAAGGGTGTGCAACTGAAAGGTAATGATAATATGGTGAGTTGAGAGCTATGATAAAAATGCATAAAAGAAGCTGTGGTAGCCAGCCTCCAAGATGCCCCTAAAGAGCCTCTTAGTCTTCATACCCTTGTGTCAGGTTGTTTTTTTGGGATAGTGGAAGTGACAGCATATGACCTTAGAAGCTAGGTCATAAAGAACATGGTTACTTCTACCTCAGTCTCTTGAAGTGCCCATTCTGGGGGAAGCCAGCTGCTACACTGTGAGAATACTCAAGTAAACTTTTGAGAGGCTCACACAGTGAAGAGCTGAGGCTTTCCGCCCACCAGCCTGTCAGCCAAAAGAATAAACCACCTTGGAAACAGCTTGCCCAGCCCCAGAACAAGCCTTCAGTTGGCTGAAGCTCAGGCTGATATCTTAACTGCAACCTCATGAAAGATCCTCAGCCAGAATGTCTCAGCTAAGCCTCTGAATTATTGACTCACCCACAGAAACTGTAAGACAGTATACATTTGTTGTCATAAGTCCTTTAGTTTGGGGGTGATTTGTTATGCAGCCATAGATAATTAACATAAAGGTGTCTAAGGCAGGTGGCAATGCCTTAGTCTTAAGATTTTGGAATATAATTTTTAGATATTAGTGAGATAGTAAAGTGTGGTAGTGGGTAATAGGGAACACAACAGAGGGTTAAAGAGTCCTGAGACCTCTAGTTCATTTATGAACTTGGGGCAAATTGATTCATTTTGGATGACATAAGCAGATCCTGGGAATGAGTGAATAATTGTCAGAAAAGTGCAGAAACTATCAAAGATTTGTGAATAACCTATATATTGTGATACAAGGCTCAATTATCTTTTCTAGGAGGTAGTGAATAATGTATACTTCCCCTCATTTATCTGGAAACAAAAATACATAAAAACTCATAGCACCAGGAGAGGCTGAACAGGAGAACAAGTGTCAGATACTAGAAAAAGCAGCTCTGCATGGAGGAGTGGTTCAGAACCAAGGACAGCAAACCACATACTTCTATCTCTTCCCCCCACAGAAAGTTTGGGGCTTGATATGCATTTTCTGGCATCCATTCTCTGATATATAAAATTAGATGAGTTGAATCATATGCTATTTAAAATTCAGCTCTAATCTGTAAATTCATGATTCTAGCTTATTTGCACTGCTCTCAAATCCCCGCCAAACACCTTCAGTTCCTGCCAGTGCAGAAGGCCAGTCTTGTCCATCAGTGGACAAAGCACTGAAGCTGATATATTAACTTGTGACCATTTACCAAAGAAAACAGGACAAGCACAGGGTGCTCGTGTTTTTCTCTTTACTTGGCTCACGTTTACTGCTGTTTCCTATCAGTGCCAAGCTCTGCAGGCTACAACAAAGGGAATTACAGATTCTTTCTTTAAAAAGTCTGCAGTTTAGGGAGGAAATGAAAAGGATTCAAATAACTCTACTTACTGCATATGCCCTTCCTCCTTTATACACATTGAATTTATCTCCCTAAATAAGACCGATTCTCAGTTAAGGATCTTGTAACAGACTTTTACTTTGATGTGAGTTTAATTCACCATGTTACTGTGTACTTGAAACTTCATTTATCTTAGGAAATGGAAGGTTTAATGTTCTGTTAAAGAAATTTGAGGACATCATTAACAGACACTTCTAATTTGGGCAAGTCTAATGTTAAAAGTTTTTCATCTAAAAATGGGGCAACCAATAATGGCACTGCCTGTTTGTAGCTTTTGTTACTCAGCATTCCTCTTTTGTTGCTGAAATAGTACCCCCCAACCCTAATATCATGTGGCTCTAGTTGGACTGTCAATCATATCCACCACCCATAGACCTGAGCCTGGCTAATGACAATAAACTGTTCCATTGTCCACAGAGATTGGTTCAAGGAATGAGTCCAGGGCCAAAACAAGATCACTTAGAATCTCTTCACACAATTTGATTTCTGCTTCATCTGGAACTGGAATCTACAAGACTGATGTTGGCTTTAGCTGCCTGTAGTAAGCCATCTACAATAGGAAAAGATGACATTAATGTGTTGTAAAAAATGAAGCCAAGCCCTGACCAGTGTGGCTCAGTTGGCTGGGCATCATCCCACAAAGCAAAAGGTCATGGGGTGGATTCTTGGTCAGGGTGCATGCCTGGGTTGTGGGTTCTGTCCCTGATATAGGGACATATAGGAGGGCATATAGGAGGGGCAACTGGTCAATGTTTCTCACATTGATGTTTCTCTCCCTCTCCTTCTCTCTCTCTTCCCTTCTCTCTAAAAATAAATAAAATATTTAAAATAATGAAGCCAAGATACTGAGAAGGTTGGAAAAAAACAGAAAGTGAGAGAGGTAGTTTAGCCTCTGAATCTAGCAAGGCCTGAATGTAACACATTTTATATAAGCCAACACATTCTTTTTTATGCTTATACATGCTTAAGATAAGTTTACGTATCTTACACTTACAACCTAAGAGACTCCTCATTAACATGTTAACTATAAGGGCTATTATGAGGACCAAATAAAATATATGAAAGCCCTTTGTCAAACACTCAATATAAAAACTGCACTAATGGTTCTTTGGAGCTAACCCTTTAATCTCTCCATATGTCTCTAAGGGCATAATAAAATTATTTCATTCACTTCTATCTTGCAGCCTTGATGTCCTGACAGTGGAGAATATCTTCAATTTTTCTTCCTTTGATATTAAGCTAATGTGTTTAATTTATTAAATTTCTCAGTGAACTTAATAATAACCCGAAAGACCTCTGTATTCTTTCAGTATGGGTTAAAAATGCATAGCTACTCAGAGGTAAGTGCAACCAGCTTTTTGCTTTACTTTGTAGCTAGAACTTTGAGGGAACCACTGCCCCTTGATGTTTTGTTTAAATTGCAGTGAAATAGTTGCTGTTTGGGGGTGACAGACACTTCACTATTCACTGCCCCTGATTTTATCTGTGCTAAGATAAATCCATTATGGTGACATTCCTTAAATTCTGAGACAGGACAAAACACTTGCAGATGTTTTCTCAAGTTAATTTTTCTCTTTTTATGGGAGTGGTGGTATCTTTAGAAAAACCTACCTTTTAAAAACTTCTTTAGGAAGTCTTTTTGGAGCTTTGACTTTACAGTCAAAACTGTATTAGTCTTATCCCCCCCCCCAAACATAGAATATGGGAAAATGGGATTTTGCCTTCCCTCCCGAAGTAGGCACATGTTTGGAACATACCTTAGAGATATTGAAGATCTGATGGTTCAAGTGAAGGCAGGGGCTGAAGTGCAGCTGAAAAGCTCGGTGGACCTAAGCTTCTGGCTGATAGAGGTGGTTTTGAGCCTCAAAAAGTCATGTAGCTCAACAATTCCTAAAAATTGATCTACAGCCCATAGGTCTTCCTGATAAGGTATTTAATAGTTGAAGAAATACTGGTCCTTTCTTGACTTTTTACAAGGACTTTTGGTTTCTTAGATTTCCATTGTACAGAAAGTCTATTCCTAAAAACTTATTAAATAGTTACTAAGCAGTCATTAATGCTCATTCAAATTTGACATTCTGAAATTAACTTAGTGCACTACAGACTTACTAAGGCCTCACATTCAGCACTAATTTTCTACGTGCCAGCTAAGCAAGTCCTGTCTCTATTCCTCAGTGAAACCAAGTACATTACCTACTTCGTGCCTTTGTACTTCCTGTTTCTTGTACCTAGGAGTGTAGTTTCTTATATCTTCATATTTGGCTCCATCTTGCCACTAGGTGTCAGCTCAAATGACTCCCCAGGATGCCTGCCCTGCTCATTTCATTAAAATAGCCACGGGCCAGTCACTTTTGGTGACCTTATCCTACTTTGTTTTGTATACTACTTTTTGTGTTTATTATCAGATTTGCCTCTGGAATTTCTACTCCATGAGAACTAGAGCCTTGTTCATCTCATTTACTTCTATATCACCAACTTCTAGAAACTGTGCCAAATGCCTAGTGGACACTCAATAAATATTTGCTGGATTGAAGAAAATCTAGTTTCCATGTATCTTTACACACTGGCCTGTGCATATGAGATTCCTCTTGGACACTGGGAGCAAGTGCATAGGTGGACTATGGTATTTTGGTAGCACTAAAACAAAATTATTGCACACTTTTAAAAAGTTTTAGAGTCACTAATCAAGGAGAAGGTTCTTCACCTGAAACTCATAAATAGGTTTCAGAGGTCCATGAACCCTCTGAAATTCTATGCATATTTTTCTGGGGAGAAGGGCAGTAATGTTAGTGAGAGAAGCCTGGTTCTTCTTCCCAATGCTATAAAAAATTACAGATCAGCAAATCTACTAGCATGTAAGCATGGTTTATTGATGGACCTTGCTGAGGTGGGGGCAGTGAAAGGCTAGGTTCAGGACAAAGCAGGGTAAGGGTGGCCAAAGCAAGGGTGGCCAAAGGCCAGGGTAGCAAATGCCCCTGGTCCTTCATTCTGAGGACTTATATAGTTGGCAGGATGGTAGGTGAGGGGGTTAAATATTGACTGACAGGTAAAAGTGGTGCCAGCTCTGAGGAGGGGCTGGTTGTGAATACCCAAAGATGTTAATGGGCTTCTTCCTTTGGGTATTGTGAACTCTTTCCAGCCTTTCAGTTGTTGGGATAAAAGCAGATTCAAAATCTTTCTTTCCCAAATAGTGGAAACGATACATAGAATTTCAATGGCTTCCCTGCTTCCTGCCTTGGTTTACTCTTCATCCTGCCTAAATGCCAAAAGGCATTTCCTGGTAACCAGTATATTAGATGCTGGTCAGCAACAGCAATGCAGTCTCCAAGTTCTTCCTATGCTATCTCCTGCCTCAAGAATATTCCTCATGTTCCTACTGGGATGGGCAGCACTGGCTGAGCCCACTCACTGCTGATCTAGACCAAGTCCAACCCAATTGTACTGCACTGAAGCTCAAACCTGGGCAACACACATTTCCTCCTTCCCAGCCTGGGAACCTGCCTTCAGGTTCTAAACAAGATGCTAACCAAGTGCTTTTATTTGCCTTTACATTTTTTTAATCAATTGTTTTTAAACTACTGAAGTTCCTAAGATATTTGTGTAAGCATATACAAAAATAGGGCAGAAAAATATTTTAAAAACATTGGTAATTTGTTGCCTAAAAGTCCCCATCGTTTTTACAACTCAGGTATGACTGAAGCATTTCAACACAGCTTGCTACTACTGTCAATCTTGCTGATGTCCAAGATTTCAGGCTCTGGTGTCAGATGGATTTCTGATCGAATATAGGCCCAACCACTCTATGACCATGCACAGGTTGCTCTTATTACTCTCAGCATTGCAAAATGGTGCACTAGCCTTGAGGATTGTGATGAGGAGCACATGGTACCATATGCCAAGCACCTCCCAGCTACTATATATATATTAACTCAGTAATACAGGGAGACCCCCCAAAAGGGAATTATCTTCTCGAAGGTGGGCCCCTTGTAGTATAGGCTTTCCCCATTAAGTGAGTGTTCTAGGAACCCATCTCTATTAGTGAACCAGCTGGTGTTGTCGTGAGAGGCTATGTGCGGCTTCAGTGAACATTTTTTGAACCCCCTTTTAATGCATTTGCCCATTTCATGATGGGTGATTTACAAGTGCACCTGCCTGCACTGTGCTGAATGTTCAGCAGTTTTTGACCAAAAAACAATGCCTCCCATGCCCCACCCTTCCTATTCACCCAATCTTGCCCTGAGTTACTTCTTTTTGTTTCTCCAGATTAGAAAAAGTCCCCAAAAGGGAAATAGTTCACCAATATGGAAGAGGTGAAACAAAAAATTGGCAGCAGCATAAAAGGCATCAAAATTGACGAGTTCAAAAATATTTTGAGCAGTGAAAAAAGATCTTGATAGGTATATTGCATCCAATGGGGAGTACTTTGAAGGTGACTGAAGTTTAAACATAAGAATAAATATACAATTTAAAATAAATAAATCTGGGTTCTGAGGGGTGCCCCCTCATATAGTCCTCATACAAATCTATGAGGTAGGTCATTTAATAGTCAATAGTCTATAGACTGGGAAATGGAGACACAAAGGAATTACGTAATGTGACCAAGGTTATTAAATGTCCCTGCAAAAATAAATAAATAAATAAATGTCCTTGCAGAATTCAGTCTCCATACATACACCATTCCACAGGGCCTGACACATAGTAGGCACACCACATGGCCTTGGAGTTGTTGGAATGACTAAATGGGAAGATAATTTAGTACTCGGAGCCTGGCACTGAGCAAGCATTTCATAGATGTTATTGTTTCGTTGAAAGCAGTCCTTCCTGTCAGAACAGTTGGTTGTAGAACTACCCCAAATGTAGCCTAATCCCTGAAAACATGAATATTTTATTTTTATGGACCAGAAGGTCGTTACTGGTAAACCGGCTCAGACTACGAAGTGTTTGTAAAACATTTCTCTCCATCCTCAGTGACAGTGACAAATGCAGCCCAAAGTGAGATGTTCAGTGTTCAGGTGCAGCAGCAGTGGAGTCCCCACAACCGGTTTTGTGCCATGATTTTGATTATGGTCCTGGCTGTGTATGCCAGTCAAGTTCTCTAGTCATCTCTGCAATTATTTGGTTTAGTCAACATCTTTTTAATACATCTCCACCTTATTTTTGTTAAAAGAAGCTCTATAGCTCGCACCTAAGGACTCTGAGATTTTTTCATTTCATTTGTTTATCAAATATTTACAGAGCAGCTATTATGTGATAAGCACTGGAGATACAGCAGGGAACCGCAGAGAAATGTTCCTGCTCTCACAGAGCTTATATAAGGAGTTTTTGTGACAATAGCTTTACTACTGTTTGATTCCTGCCTTTCAGTTGTCACTCAACTTGTTAAATATTCCCAGCTCCCTCACCCTCTCCCAGGTAACATAGTTTTATTTCTATCATCACTTTGGTCCCCTCTTCTGGTGCTCCATGTGTTGATGGAGCATTTATGAGGAATGTTACATAGGGAATGCTAGAAAGTCAATTGAATTAAGTAGAAGAAAAAAATTATTGGTTCAGGAAATTGAAAATTCTAGGGAGGGTCAACTTTAGGCAAGACTGGTCATTGGCTCTAGATTACTGTGCTAGGGCTGCCATAGCAAAGTACTGCCTACAGGGTGGCTTAATGACAGATATTTATTGTCTCAGTTTCAGATCCTAGAAGTATGAGATCAGGGTATGGGCAGGGTCATTGCCTTCTGAGGCTGTGAGGGAGAATCTGATTCCTGCCTCTCTCCTAGCTTCTGCTGGTTTGCTGGCAACCTTTGGCACTCCTTGGAATAAATCTGCTTAAAATATTAATCAGCAGAAAACAGACAGGATGGCCCTGTTCGCAAAATGAGACTTATTTAATTCTTCCATGATAGAAAGTTTCTGGCTGACAAATGGCTCCCCCCAGAAAATTCAGGGTCTCCTCAAACTCTCAGAGGTAAGAGTAGTTTGGGAAGTTGTACCTAAGCTACAGAGCCCCAAGTACCTATGTTTCTTCACTATTGCATTCACACCAATATTTCCATTTTGAACCAAACTTTCTAGAAGCTCACTCATTCTTGTGACAAGGCTCCCAAAAAAGACACTGTGCCTGGAGCACTTACTAATATTCACCATTAGCTCTAAATGAAGACCCAAACCAGATTACATTGTCAGGCTTATGAAAATGCATTATGAAAAGTCACTAAATATTGCTCTGCAGAGGACTGCACTTGAAGCTTTAAAGATATAGTCAGTACCTCTCCATCTACCTAGCCTCACACTACAGTGACCCCAGAATGTGAGCAGTTTCTCATCTTGGCTTATTTATTAAATGAGGCTGAATTGATACACTGAGAACAAAATTTATTTGCAAGCCTGGCTGTTGGTTCATAATGGATTTGGCTGTAACCCCAAGTTCCAGACCCTCTACTCTCTGGGAAAGTTACTGAACTGCTCCAGGCATGTTCCCTCATCTGCAATAGAGAAATAAATGTACACAGAAAGTAGTTTTCAGGATTAAGTAAGTTAACCTATAAATTAGGTGGTCTAGTACCTGTCAACAGAAGGCATTCAGCACAATGGTGACCATGGCAAAGTTAAAAAACACGCAAAACCTTTGTTCTTTAATAATCAGAAAAACATAAGTGCTTTTGATCCTTTTGCTTGAACATGGTGTTTAGATAAATGGAATCTTTGAAAAAACACACGTGAATAATATTTTTAATCTTGAAAGAAATACCTGTCAAGTTGCAAAAGTAGTGTTTCATTGTGTATTTACTGTTGTATAAGAGTAAGTTATACCTCTAAGTAATTGTTTTGAAAGCTATCTATGTACACATACAGTACAGAATTCTTTAAGAAACAGACTGGAGCAAGTATTGTAGCATCTTGCACTGAACCTGAGAAGTGTTGAGATGTTACATGAGTATAATAGACAAGGAGTGATGGCCATTTTTACAGCCAGAAGGGTGAGCATGGGGGGAGTCTATAGATGGTGGCATCCTTTATAAGTGACAGTCAGATTTTCTTATAACACACCACTCTTTTATACAATAAATTCAGAGAATGCCTTGGAGCCTAGTAAATCACAAATACATTTGAACCTTATTGATTAAATAAAGAATCAAATTAATCTTCTGAAATCTACTTGCAGTTATAGAATATTACCTGAAATTTTAGAGTATTGAGGAAAAATTGCCAGCCAAAAACCAGGTTGTTAGAGATTAGATGATATCAGACTTTTATTTTCTTAAACATTTGTATTGATTTTATGCAGAGAAGAAGTGGGGAGAGGGAGAGAGAGAAAAAAAAAAAACATTGATTGGTTGCCTCCCATACATGCCCTTAACTGAGACCAAACCCACAACTTTTTCTTGTACAGCACAATGCACCAACTAACTGAGTCATGCCAGCAAGGGCAGATCTCAAACTTTTGTATTTACTTGGCACAAAGTCTAACATCAGATTATACCCAAATAAAATAAATGATATTATTGCAGACAAGAATCCAAGGGTAATTTATATTGTTTTTTTTTTCCTTAAGGGAACCCTCATAATTTTGTAGGATCTGATGAGGATTTTACTTTTGGTTGCCTTAATTGTGGAAGGAGTATAAGCGATAAGGTGAAGAGAGGGGGAAGATGCTGAGAAATCTACTCCCTTGCCCATAAAACAAGAAAGCTTAGATGGCATGGACCCCGGCTTATGGAGTCTGCAGCGTTATGGATGAGACATGACACAAATTCACATGGACTATTGAGACTTGTGGAGAAAAAGGGATGGCATGGCCGCTCTCTCAAGAGAAGAGCACCCCAACCCTTGCCTTGACAAGCTTTTATTGCTTTTCTGGGCACATTACATTGAGGAGGGTCCTCATTTACTATGCACAGGTTCACTTTAGGTGGTTACCTTTTACAGAAAGCAAAGAAAAGAATGTTGCTAATTACTTCAAAGAGAAGGATGTTGCAGACTAAGGGGAAAAGTGGTTGGACCAGTTACACTTCATACTAGGGAGGTTTAGCACAGAGTTTAAGAAGTTACAGTAAGCACTTGCTGCCTCAACTCAGGGTGAAGGAGTTTTAGCAAAAGCAAGTCTCATAGCAGCCTAGGTACAGTGCAGACCTGATTCCCCACGGGAGAACCTATCTGTGGGCATGGGTCCTGTGCATCGTCCTCACTTTCCACTGACCTTCCGAGTGGGCCCATGCCATGCGGAACAGTCTCCTATACTTAGAGGTGTCTGGTTCCTTTTTTTTTACCACATAACTGAGCCTATTATTCTGATGATAAATTACCTTAGATCTCATTTTAGTCCTATAATTTTGGAATTCCAAGAATAAAGCATCCCTTTGGCTATTAAGGTAATTAAGGCAAAGAACACACTTAGGCAAAAGTGAGATTATGGACCAAGTCATCCGGATAATTGCTACAATCCTCTGCTGTCCTTTGGCTTTGGAAGCCTGTCATGTTATATCAAAAGAAATGTCCTCTTGACTGAGGGAAAGAGACGGTTAACTGGGTTCATTGAGAACTGCAAACATTCATGTGCTGGGTACCACAGTGAATGTCAGCTCATATGATCTCTGCCCTGCAGAATTTTGGAACTGCTGATGGAGCTAGACTGAACACAGATTGTCTTATTCATCTGGGCAATTTCAGTGAAAATGACAAGTAACAAAAAGACTTTTCCCAAAGGCCACTGGACTAAATAGCCTTTGCATTTAAGGACCCTCAGCAAAATTGTGAAGATACTGAAACTTTTTCCAGCAACAACTCACAACATATTCTAGTTTCACCCTCTCATCGTTTGACCTCTTACCCTTCCTTGCCAACATCTCTTGTCCCCTCCATATTGAATCCCCACAGTTGCCTTTTGCCCCACATGGAACCTTTGCTATGAACCCATTTATTTTGAACAATGTACCCATCTTCTGCCCTGATTACCCAAGGATGGGAAACAGTGAGATCTGTGAGTGACCTGGATGGTACATGAACTTCTCTCAGGCTGTGCACTCACCCCTTGAAGAGTAATGCTAAGTAAATCTGGCATTTTAGGCACAAAGCGAGCTCACTAGTTCACTAGTATGAATATCTACTATGTGCTGCAGTTTTAGAAATAGCCGTGGCTCATTCCCTTTAATTGCAGTCTAGTACAGGCCAGCGAGGAAGATACTGTTGCTGTCTCATACTACTGGGCAGCTGCTCTTTCATTTTACTTGCAGGAAAGCAAGTGGAAACATGAGTGGACTGAACAGAACTGAGTTTTCAGATTGGCATTTTGGCTAGCAGAGGTGGGTCACTTCAAAGATGGACCCTTGTTTGGAGTATTCCAACTGAGATAGCTCCTGAGAATTGGACACTTGATCTGCCTTGACATTTGCTGAATTTGAGGAAGCAGGGCAGGCAGCTCCTGTGTAGGCAAATGGGAATCATCTATAATGAAGGAGTCCTCCCATGATCTGCTGTACAGCCTTGGTGGCCCCAGTTGGGGTCTGGGTTCCAAAGGCCCACCTACTCTGGATGATCTCAGAGTGACCCTGCTGGCTGCATCCCACTGACAGGCACACTTAGCATGCTATTAAACAATGAATGGGTCAAGAATGAGATCAAGGAAAAAGTGAAAAAGTTTCTGGGAACAAATGAAAATGAACTCACAACAATCAAAACTTATGGGATATAGTGATGGCAGTCGTGAGAGGGAAGTTCATAGCAATAGAGGCCCACGTAAAAAAGATAGAAACATTTCAAATAAACAACCTAACCCTATGCCTACAAGAATTTGAGGAACAACAACAAAGACAGCATAGAACAAGTAGGAAGAAGGAAATAAGCAAAATCAGAGCAGAATTAAATAACAGAGACTAAAAGCACAATTCTGAGGATGAGTAAATACAGGAACTGGTTCTTCAAAAAGATAAACAAAATCAACAAGCCTTTAAGCAGGCTCGTCAAGAGAAAAAGAGAGAGGACCCAAATAAACACAATCAGAAATGAAAGAGGAGAGACTACAACTGATACCACAAAAATACAAAGGATTGTAAGAAGTTACTACACAGAAGTATATGCCAAGAAATTTGAAAACCTGGGTGAAATGGACAAATTTCTAGAAAAATACAATCTTCCAAAACTGAATGAAGAAGAAGCAGAAAGCCCGAACAGACCAATAACAGCTAACAAAATTGAAGCAGTAATCAAAAAACTCCCAACATGCAAAAGCCCTGGACCAGATGGTTTCACAGGAGAATTTTACAAAGCATTTAAGGGAGAGCTAGCCCCTATCCTTCACAGACTATTCCAAAAAATCCAGGAAGATGGAAGACTCCCAAAGTCTTTTTATGAAGCCAGCATCATCCTAATCCCCAAATCAGATAAAGACATAACAAAGAAAGAAAACTTCAGGCCAATATTGCTGGTGAACATAGATGCTAAAATCCTCAACAATAAATATATTGGCAAACTGCATCTAGCAATATGTTAAAAAGATTATACAGCATAATCAAGTGGGATTCATCCTAGGGATGCAAGGATAATATAATATTCACAAATCAATAAACGTAATACATCACATAAAAGCAAAGACAAAAATCACATGATCATATCAATAGATGCAGAAAAAGCATTTGATAAAGTACAGCACCCATTGAAGATAAAAACGCTCAGCAAAGTGGGACTAGAGAGAGCATACCTCCACATAATAAAGGCCATATACTAGAGACCTACAGTCAACATCATATTCAATGGGCAAAAACTTAAAGCTTTTCCACTAAGATTGGAAATAAGACAAGGATGTTCACTTTCACCACTCCTATTCAACATAGCATTTGAAGTCCTAGCCATAGCAATCAGACAAGAAAAAGAAATAAAAGGCATCCAAATTGGAAAGGAGGAAGCAAAACTGTCATTGTTTGCAGGTGACATGATAGTGTACAAAGAAAATCCTATAGCCTGCACCAAAAAACTACTTGACCTAATAAATGAATTTGACAAACAGCAGGATACAAAGTCAGTATTCAGAAATTGAAGGCATTTTTGTACACCAGCAATGAAATATCAGAAACAGAAATCAGGAAAAAATTCCCATTTGATATAGCAACA
This sequence comes from Carollia perspicillata, assembly GCA_004027735.1. Lineage (NCBI taxonomy): Eukaryota > Metazoa > Chordata > Mammalia > Chiroptera > Phyllostomidae > Carollia > Carollia perspicillata. The sequence goes on along the minus strand of PVKM010012763.1, from coordinate 10,327 downwards.
AGAAAAATAACGTACCTAGGAATAAACCTAACCAAGGATGTAAAAGACCTGTACTCAGAAAACTACACAACACTGAAGAAAGAAGTTAAGGAAGACACAAACAAATGGAAGCATGTACCATGCTCATGGATTGGAAGAATTAACATCATCAAAATGTCTGTACTACCCAAAGCAATTTATAGATTCAACACAATCCCTGTTAAAGTACCAATGACATAGTGCACAGATATAGACCAAACATTTCCAAAAAATTATATGGTACCATAAATGACCCCAAATAGCTGCAGCAATTTTGAGAAAGAAGAACGAAATAGGAGGAATCACAATACCTGATATGAAACTGTATTACAGGGCCAATGTAATCAAAACAGCCTGATAGTGGCATAAGAACAGAACATATTTGCCAATGATACTTGGACAAGGATTTGATCTGCAAAATATATAAAGAACTCATATGACTCCACTCCAGGAAGACAAACAACCCAATAAAAAAGGAGCAAAAGACTTGAACAGACACTTATCCAAGGATAACATACAGAAGGCCCAGAGACATATGAAAAGATGCACAGCTTCACTAGCCATCAGAGACATGCAAATTAAAACCCACAATGGGATACCACTTCACACTGGTGAGAATGGCCATCATAAACACATCAACAAACAACAAATGTTGGAGAGGATGTGGAGAAAAGGGAACCCAAGTGCACTGTTGGTGGGAAGAAAGACTGGTGCAGCCACTGTGGAAAAAAGTATGGGATTTCCTTAGAAAACGAAAAATAGAACTGCCTTTTTATCCAGCAATTCCACTGCTGGGATAACATCCTAAGAACCCTGAAACACCAGTCCAAAAGAACCTATGCACCCCAATGTTCACAGCAGCACAATTTACAATAGCCAAGTACTGGAAGCAACCTAAGTGTCCATCAGTAAATGAATATATCCAAGGGGGGGTGGAAATGGGAGGGAGGTGGGGGACTGAGACAGGAGTAAAAGACAGAAAACTTTACTTGAATAACAATTAAAATAAAATTTTTTAAAAATAAAAAAAATGAATAGATTCAAAAACTGTGGTACATTTACACAATGGAATACTATGCAGCAGAGAGAAAGAAGGAGCTCCTACCCTTGTGACAGCATGGATGGAACTGGAGAGCCTTATGCTAAGTGAAGTAAGCCAGGTAGTGAGGGACAAATATCATATGATCTCCTCTTTAAGTGGAATCTAATCAACAAAACAAACAAGCAAGCAAAATATAACCAGAGACATTGAAATTAAGAACAATCTGATAGTAACCAGAGGAGAGGTGGGAGGGAATAATGGGGGGACATTGGGGAAGGGTTTTCAGGAACAACTATAAAGGACACATGGACAAGACCAAGTGGTGGGGTGGAAGCAAGGGAGGGAGGTGGGAATGGCTGGTGTTGGGGTGCGGTGGGAGATAAATGTAGACAACTGTACTTGAACAACAATGAAATACTTTTTAAAATTTAATACACATTTTTCTTTTTTCTTTTTCTTTTTTTTAGCAAAAAAGACTAATATATTTGACTATGTGAAGTTTTAAAATCTGCCTGGGAAAACATAGGGACAAGAATCAAATATTAAAATAAAAAAATGGCGAAGCTAATACTGATAGCTGTATCTATCTCACTTGAGTTCTCCTCAGCATATGATGACATTGCCAGTTTTATTTACTTGTTGTTCTTTGTCCCTTTCCTGATAGAGCTCTTGTCTGTTTTTCTTGTTATCGTTATTGTCTCCTCCATAAAATTCTTTTCGTTCCTATGTAGAACTTAAATATTGATTTTTCCCAAAGTTAAGTTCTTGGCACCCCTCCTGACTGTGCACACACTCTGGGTGGTTTTAACCATTTTGCAGAATTAGATGCTCTCTGTGCATGTGTGACCCCTGCCATTGTATCTCCGACTTAATCTCCTTTGAAAGCACCTGTCTGTCTCGTCACCTACATGACTGTCCCACAAGCCACTGAAACTCGGCAGTTGTAATATAATCTTATTCACCTTAAAATGTTTAATAGTCACCCAGAATTAACAATGAGATCTGAAAGGACAGAAAACAGTCAAACTTGGCTTTCTCTCCCCATCCCTGCAATGGGCTCTTTGAGACAAAATATTTCTGGAAATCAAAATTAATACACATTTTTCAACACAAGCAAGTAACATAGAAGAAAAGCCTTTAAGAAAGCATAATGAGAATGAAAAACTAAGTTGAAGAATATACACTAAGATGTTTATATAACTGTTTAAAGACATACCAAGCAACATCTTACATAATTGGTGACTACATATATTTGTGGTCAAAGGATACCTTCCAAGTTCACAGTGTTAGTCACCTCAGGGAAGGCAGGTAGTGGGGGAGACAGATAAGAAAATGGGGCCTGCAAGGGACATGGAGGGAATTTCAACTTTATCTCCAACTTTTGTCATGTATTTTATAGAAAAGATTTGAAGAAAAGTTGACAAAATGTTATTTGTTCATTTTGGTTGGAAAGGATGCATGCATTTGTTATATTTTTCTGTTATGTATTTAACATTTTCTCCAGAGTGAAAAGTTAAAGCAGTTTGACATGTTTTCTAATAAAATTCAGTGAATTCAAAGCTCTGAAAAGGAGTTATGATGATCTGTACAAACTCGGCCCTAACCAATAACCATACTGACAGTTTAATACATACTCCTTCAGCTGTTTTTTTTTTTTTTTTCTACCTTAGTATTTGTTGGCTTGAAATGCAACTCTAAGTCTTGCTGTCTTAGAAGCTCGGAACTTCTATTGTTGACTATGGCAAATAGGGAGGAAGTTTTAGTAACAGACAAATTTTAAATATATATTAATTTTTTTTCAGAAAATGTGAAATTAGCACTATGAGTAAATACGGGGTAAGAGTTACTTCACAGTCACATAGAGAAAGTTCCCAAAGTAAAGAATATTTGTTCATGCCCCAGATGGCTCAACACCCATCTAGAATTTTTATTGGAAATAAATCAAGTTTGACCACACTTCTATCTTTCCTCTACCATCCAGCTATAAAAACTATAATAACATACGAGCTTTATTCTATCTTCCAGAGAACTCTTGGTTACTGGGCTAGTTTTTTTCTTTTTATGATTACAAATAGCTATCATTAAACTTGCAAACTAAACCTACAGTTTGGAATCTTGTGCATGACTGCAAAATGGTATTATACAGTAGTTTTATTTTAAATTTTATTTATTTTTTAATATATTTTATTGATTATGCTATTGCAGTTGTCCCATTTTCCCCCTTCACTCCCCTCTACCCTGCATACCCCCTCCCACCCACATTCCCTCTTTAGTTCATGTCCATGTGTCATACTTACAAGTTCTTTAGCTTCTACATTTCCCATACTATTCTTATCCTCCCCCTGTCTATTTTCTACCTATCATCTATGCTACTTATTCTCTGTACCTTTTCCCCCTCTCCCCCTGCCACACTCCCCTGTTGCTAACCCTCCATGTGATCTCCATTTCCGTGGTTCTGTTCCTGTTCTAGTTGTTTGTTTAGTTTGCTTTTGTTTTTGTTTTAGGTGTGGTTGTTAATAATCGTGAGTTTGCTGTCATTTTACTGTACATGTTTTTTATCTTCTTTTTCTTAGATAAGTCCCTTCAACACTTTATATAATAAGGGCTTGGTGTTGATGAACTCCTTGAACTTGACCTTATCTGAGAGGCACTTTATCTGCCCTTCCACTCTAAATGACAGCTTTGCTGGATAGAGCAATCTTGGATGTAGGTCCTTGCATTTCATGACTTGGAATACTTCTTTCCAGCCCCTTCTTGCCTGTAAGGTCTCTTTTGAGAAATTGGCTGACAGTCTGATGGGAACTCATTTGTAGGTAACTGTCTCCTTATCTCTTGCTGCTTCTAGGATTCTCTCCTTCATTTTAATCTTGGGTAATGTAATTATGATGTGCCTTGGTGTGTTCCTCCTTGGGTCCAACTTCTTTGGGACTCTCTGAGCTTCCTGGACTTCCTGGAAGTCTATTTCCTTTGCCAGAATGGGGAAGTTCTCCTTCATTATTTGTTCAGATAACTTTTCCATTTGTTGCTCTTCCTTTTCCGCTTCTGGTAGGTACCTCTATAATTCAGATGTTGGGATGTTTAAAGATGTCCTGGAGGTTCCTAAGCCTCTCCTCATTTTTTTTTTTGAGCTGTTGTTTCTTCATTCTTTTCTGATTGGACATTTCTTTCTTCCTTCTGGTCTACTCCATTGATTTGAGTCCCTGTTTACTTCCAATCACCATTGGTTCCCTGTACACTTTCCTTTATTTCACTTAGTGTAGCCTTCATTTGTTCATCTAATTTGTGACCAAATTCAACCAATTCTGTGAGTATCCTGATTACCAATGTTTTGAACTGTACATCTGATAGGTTGGCTGTCTCTTTGTCACTTAGTTGTATTTTTTCTGGAGCTTTGATGTGTTCTTTCATTTGGGCCATTTTATTTTATCTTGACATGCCTGTTACATAATGAGAGGCAGAGCCTTAGGTGTTCATCAGGTCAGGGAAACCCAGTGGCTGTGCTGTATGTTGGGGAGGGGTCTGAGAGGGAACAATGGTGCTTGCTCTGCTCTCTGCCAGATTTCAGTCACCTCTCCTGCTTCCCCCAAGCAAATTGGGCCCCTCTGGTGCTGATTCCCGGGTGTGTGGCCTTGTGTATGTTCTAGGACCCCGTGGGCCTCTCCAATGAACTCTCCCGTGAGGCTGGGAGTTTCTCCCGTTACCTCAGCCCCCACACGGGTTTTCAATTGGTGTTTTGAGGCTTATTTCCCTGTGCTGGGACCCTGAGTTGTGAGGTCTCTCCAGTTTTGCCTGGTTTATCTGCATGTGAATGTGGGACCACCTGGTCCACCAGCTGCCTTGTGCGCTGCACCCCTCCACAATCCACTGCCTTGCTGGGTCGCCAGCTAGCACCTTGTGCACCCGGGGTCCACAACTTCTTTGGGACCGCCAGCTGCTGCCTTGCTGCCTTGCTGCCTTGTGTGCCCAGGGTCAGCCATTGCTTTGCTGTGACCTCTCTTCCACCCAACTCTGCCTCTCCTACCAATTTGGATGAATGTGTCTACTTTAACTCCTTGGTTGTCGGATTTCCCTACAGTTCAGTTTTCTGTCGGTACTAGTTGTTTTTTGTTTCTAAATTGTTGTTGTCCTTATTTTGGTTGTGCAAGGAGGCACAGTGTGTCTACTTATGCCTCCATCTTGGCCGGAAGTATTCAGTATTATTAATATATTGAATTAATAAACATGTTGGGATACAAAAGCACATTTTGATAAATACTTATGGCATTTGCCAGATTGATGCATATTTAGAGTCTCCATTTGCACAAAGCAATGATGTGAGCATATGGTTCCCAAATTCTGAAGCCTGATACTGTTCGATAGATTGATGCTGGTAATTTATCATTACTTGCTATGAGTAGAGAGATGAATTGTAAAACGTTTTAATGGTTTCTGGCATCCAGGCAACAAACCTGTCTGGCCTTTGTGTCTTTTCCCTCAGTCTCATCAGCACTTCTGTGAAGCAGGGCTCAAGGATAAAGGTCGATATGAAATTTTTTTTTGCTAAGTTTTCAGAAGAAGACCAGAAAGGCTTGGTTATGAGCAAAACTCAGCAGGAAACACCACAGAGATAAAACCACAATTTATTTTCCTTTGAGCCTTAAAAAAGTCCTGCAGTTTTGCATGCTGTAAATCTTTCTCTTTGTTTCCCTTTTTTTTTGCCCACTCTCCAACCCCATGGGAACCAGGGATAATAGTTTCTAATGGCTGAGATGGGGAGGAGTTAGGGGGACAGGAGTAGCATGCTGCAAAGCCATGAAAGTGATTTGAGAACTCTTGACTCCTCGGACCACAAAGTGCCAGAAACTATAAATAGTAATCCTTGGCAAGAGGGGAAGAAAGGACAGGACTTTCACTTCTGAATGCTCACAAGCAGGAGAGAGAGAATGTTAATTCCTTTATAACTTGGCCTTATGGGAAAGCAGTTATCTGGGCAAGTTTGAGAGATGAAGAATTTTTCTGCTGTTGACCTAATGGGATTTTAGAAAATCCCTCTTTGGGGGGAAAAGTAGACAAACTTCTTATTTTTCAGGGTATTTTTCTATTACATGTTTGTTATGGACTGAGTTATATTCCCTCCTAAATTCATATGTTGAAACTCTAACCTGCAATGTGATGTATTTGGAGATAGGGCCATTAGGGAGGTGACTGAGGTTAAGTTAGGTTATAAAAGTGGGCCCTAATTTGACTGGATTTGTGTCCTTATAAGAAGAGGAAGAGATACCAGGAGAGTATATGCACACTGAAAGGGCCATGTGAGGTCACAGCAAGAAGGCAGCCATCTACAAGCCAGGAAGAGAGTCCTCACCAGAAACCAACCCTGTGGGCACCTGGATCTCGAACTTCTATTCTGCAGAACTGTGAGAAAATAAATCTCTGCTGCTTAAGTCACCCAGTCTATCGTATTCTGTTATGGCAGCTCGAGCTGACTGATACAATGTTGTTTAACATTGGGAGGAAGATTTCATTTCATTTGTGTTGTGTAAAGGCACTAGATACATATTAAGTGGCAGAATGGCTAAGGAAATTGGCTCTATGACTTCAGCAAGCCTTGTTCAAGTCCAAGTTGACCACTTACTGGGCATGTGACCTCCAGCAAATTACCATGCCTCTGTATGTTTCTTCATATGGAGAAGAGGAATAATAGTTTATACCTGCAAAACTGTTGTGAGAATAAATGTTTTAATATAAGTATGGCAAGTCCTAGTGGCTGGTAAATAGCACTCTACAAAATGCTAGCTCTCATAATGATGCTGGGCTTTATTGTTTATAGCATTTTCAGTTTACAAAGTACTTCCATAACTATCATTTTACCTTATTTTTACAGTGATCTTATGAAACTACTTGGGAAGGAAATACTACACCCACTCAAGGGAAAAGGAAACTAAAATTCAGAGAGGACAAGCTCAAATTTCTACTAAGTTAAATAAATCAAGCAGAGCCAGGCTTCAGTTTAAGGTCCCTAACTCCAACTTCAGTGCTTTCCCTGCTCATTTCCTCCCTTCTTATTGTCTTTTCCCCCCACCCAGTGTGTGTTGAGAATCTACCATGTTCCAGGCATTCCCCCTTCTTTCCCTGAACCTCTGTATTTCTTTTTATTTGTATTGGGAACCACTCTGTCTAGTTTCAGGAGTTGTAACTGCCCCCCATGCCTAAGGCTGAGTAAGTGACCTCTGGACTGTGAGCCACTGAGGAAACAAAGCTTATCTCCCTGGCAAGAGTGCTGCTTCTGCCATCTCTGGCCCCCAATGCTTGGTCAGTTAGTCCACAATAGATACAACCCCTCAGAGGAGAGGCAACCCAAGCCAGACACAATCATGTGGGAGGCCATCAAGGTAGGACTTAGGGGAGCTGCAGCAAAGTGGGGGCAAAAGACCCTCATCCCCCCGGCTATTTTGATATAGTTCGAGTCCCCTTTCCATCTGGGAGAAGCACTTCCTGGTTCTAATCCGCTTAAGCCTGAATCTATGATGGGGAGGGGGTGCAGCCCTCTGCTGGCTAGAGTGGGTTCCAGGGTAATCGGGCATAAGAAAGAATTAGTAAAGTCCTGTGAAGCCTGCTTTGCTAAGAGTGCTTTCATTCATATGATAAGGGCCCAGGCAGGAAATGAGTATGTCTCCTAAAGGTTTTTTACAACCCCCTTACCTGACAAACACTGACTCAGATTAAGCCCTCCGATTTCTTTCAAATGTTATCTACTCTTTGATCCTTGCTGCCTGACATTGATTGATGAGCTTCACCTGTATCCCTGTGTGTTACGAACCTAATAAAAAGCCATTGAGGAAGGGGACTCCTGGTCCTTCTCCTTTGAGAGAAGCTAGCCATCTTTCCTCCCCAAGCAGACCATGTCTTGGTAGCATTATTTTCATCCATGGTGGATGGGGGAGTTCTGTGGGCGGAGCCCCCCCACATTTTTGTTTTGACCTGGATGCTATGTGTGTGCATGTGTGCACATGTGTGTGCATGCCCATACTCAAGCATCCTGAGATGTGTTACTCTCACAGAGGATGACTCTCTGCCTTGTGTCTCTTCTCTTTTCTGCTAGTTTGTTTTGTTTTAGCTCAAAGAAGTCAAACTCTGCTTTCAAGGACATATCATAAATACGGCCTTAATAGCAACCCTTATTCTTATCTGAAAACTGACACCAGGCACAAATAAGCAAGGCAAAAAGAAAGAGAACAGGGTCAGTGGTAGAGCAGATTATCAGTATCTTTAAATGGTATGAGAGCAGAGATGCCCAAAAGAGAAGTGAGAGGAGACTTGAAAGGGACAGCCTGAGAGAGCTTGCTGGGTTATAAAAGCAGATTTCATATTACAATTTTTATATTTGGAAAAATTGCTTAAATCTTATTCTCATAGTACAAGCCATGGAAATTAATGCTCTGCAGAATCTCCCTGACCCTAGAAAGTAGACAGGAGTTGAATTGGGTCCCCAGGACATAGGTGCCTAATTGGGAGATGAGATCATGACCTGCACTTTAGGCCATATGGGACATGAATTTTATTTTATTTTTAAAATGTATTTTATTGATTATGCTATTAGAGTTGTCCCAATATTTCTCCCTTTGCCCCCCTCCAGCCAGTACCCCCATTCCCTCCACCAATCCCTCCCTTAGTTCATGCCCATGGGTCATGCATTAAATTCTTTGGCTTCTCCATTTCCTATACTATACTTAACATCATCCCCCTGTCTATTTTGTGCCTACCAATTTGTGCTCCTTAATCCCTGCACTTTTACCGCCATTTCCCCCCTTTCCCCTCTCAGCTGATAACCCTTCAAATGATCTCCACATCTATAATTCTGTTCTTGTTCTTCTTGTTTGCTTAGTTTGTTTTTTAAATTCAGTTGTTGATAGTTGTAAATTTATTACCATTTTAATGTTCATAGTTTTTATCTTCTTTTGCTTATATATTCCTTTTAACATTTCATATAGTAATGGTTTGGTGATGATGAACTTCTGTAGCTCTACCTTGTCTGGGAAGCACTTTATCTGCTCTTGAATTCTAAACAATAGCTTTGCTGGATAGAGTAATCTAGATCGTAGGTCCTTGCTTTTCATCACTCTGAATACTTCTTGCCGGTCCCTTCTAGCCTGCAAAGCTTCTTTTGAGGAATCAGCTGACAGTCTTATGGCAACTCTTTTGTAGGCAACTCTCTGCTTTTATCTTGCTGCTTTTAAGATTCCCTTTTTATCTTCAACCTTTGGAATTTTACTTATGATATGTCTTGGTGTGGTCCACTTTGGGTCAACTTGTTTGGGACTCTCTGTGCCTTCTGGACTTGTATGTCTATTTCCTTCACCAAATTAGGAAAGTTTTCTTTCATTATTTTTACAAGTAAATTTTCAATTTCTTGCTCTTCCTCTTCTTCTGGCACCCCTATGATTCAGATGTTAGTACACTTGGAGATGTCCCAGAGGCTCCTTATTCTATCCTCATTTTTAAAACTTTTTTTCTTCTTTCTGTTCTGGTTGAATGCTTTTTCTTCCTTATATTCCAAATCATTGATTTGAATTCTGGCTTCCTCCCTCAACTGATCGTTCCCTGTAGATTTTTCTTCATTTCATTTAGTGTAACTTTCATTTCTGCTTGGGTCTTTTTATGCTGTTGAAGTACCCAATGAGTTCCTTGAGCATCCTAATAACCAGAGTTTTGAACTCTGCATTTGATAGCTTGCTTATTTCCATTCTGGTTAGTCCTTTTTCTGGAGTTTTGTTCTGTTCTTTCATTTGGCTATATTTCTTTCTCACCTAATTTTGGCAGCCTTCCTTTGCTTGTTTCTATGTGTTAGGTAGAGCTGCTTTGACTGTGTCTTAGTAGCATGGCCTACTGTAGAAAAGTGCACCAGTAAGTGCCACATCCTCGCCAAGCCAGATCATCCGACAAGAGTCCAGAGGTGGTGGAGGGATGGGCTCAAGAGAGACCATCCCTCCAGGAAAGGACGTGGCATAAATCACAAGGAGAAATTAAGATATATTATATTAGTAATTATAACTACTATTTTAATTAGTGGCTCATTGCTTTGCTTGCTGATTCACTTGGTTTTAAAGGAAGGACCGGAGGCTAACTCTCCCAAGGAAATAACTTGGAAATTTATTGAGACCACGACACACTCAGAAAAAGGTCCAACAATAGTCCAAACTAAAACCCCTCAAACTTCCCCCATACAGGAGGAAGTAAGTGATCAAACACAAATATCCCGAGCAGAGAAATTAAGTCAGGAAAAGTCTC
>PVKM010012762.1:0-31261 GCA_004027735.1 Carollia perspicillata | reverse complement strand
ACCTGTGAGGAGGAGTGATCTGGGTAGCTGCCTGAGGAAGTGAGACTTCGGGGAAGATGTTTCTAAAGTACTTTCAGGGAAAGTTTTTCTATCCGTCCTGCTGTGTACCGATCCTCCCGGTCCCTGAGCACTCTCACAAAGGTTGCGTCACCCTTCATTCAGCATGTGCTTGGGGTTGGACACACATGCTTGTGCGTGCATTCAAAGTCACATTGAATGTGACTTTGTTGTGTCAGTGTCCTCGCGATGACACAGAGTGTGGGTGTGGCAGGTGTAAAAAGCCTCTGGTTCCAGCACCCTCATTCATACCGGTATTCTAAGTAACAGGTAAACATAAGTTCATATTTTTTAAAAAACTAAATTGAGACTTCCTGAGTGGTAATTTCAATGAGTTCCCCCTGCTTACAACTGACTATGGACTTTGGCTTTTGTTTGGTACTCTTAGCTAGTTCTTCGAGTTCCAGAAAAATTTTTATTATAAAAAATGGCATCAAAATTTTTAGCGAAGGAGGTTTCTGCTTTCTGTAATGGCCTAGCACTTCCTGTTGAACCACAGATAACTGTAATGCTCTACAAAATGTTAAAAAAAACAAAACAAAGAAAACACCCACCTGGCATCACTGGGGCACGATTCAGAAGTGGGCAGCAAATGAAGGGGGGTCTGCTCTTGGAGAAGGAAATGGCAGTGGGTGAGCTTCCCATTCTTTTTTGGCTTTTAGCTTGAGGGCATATCTCATTTGGCATCTTGTAAGGCAGTTAAACCTCACCGAGCCTACGGTTCACATCCAACCCCCAGAAGTCTGAATTTGGGACAACCACAGCATCTAGAGTGGGAGAGGGGAAGCCCCAGAGAGGAGCGAGCCCCGAGTTCTATACCTGAATTTTGTCCAGATCTCCGGCTGACCCTTAACTATGCCTGGGACAGGCACTGAGGAGCCCGGGTAAGCCTGAAAGAATTGAGACTTTTGAACAATGTTTATATCTTTTCTAAGTAACATCACTTTTTTATAATGGTGAAACTAAAATTCTTGGTTTATGGCCTATCCGGGTGATAGCTCAGGGTGCAAGGCGGGAACCAACCCTGGATGGGACATTTTTCCGTCGTGGGGCACGCTCACACCCACCCACACTCACTCAACGGGGACAATGTAGACATGCCAATTACCCTCACACGCACATCAGTGACGTGGAAGGAAACTGGAGTACGCAGAGAAACGCACACAGACACGGGGAGGACGTGCATGCTCTACCCAGACAGTGGTCCTGGGCAGGAGTCAGTTCTTTTTCTCATCTACATTATAAGGAAATGACGTTATCTGATGACATGCTGTCCATGAAAATATTAAATAACGCAAAGCTACATTCACTTTTAAAAGGATAGCCATATACATGGTGGGACTTTTGCTCTGAAAAAGGGTTGTATTAATTTCTTAGGGCTGTTATAATAAATAATCACATACTGAGTGGCTTGAAACAACCAAAATTTATTTTTGCACAAATCTGGAGACAGGAAGTTTGAAATCAAGGTGTCAGCAGAGTTATGCTCCTTCTGATGGCTCTGAAGAAGAATCCTTCCTCTCTCTTCTGAGCCTCTAGGGTTCCTCCTTGACCTGTGACCGCGTCCTTCCAATCTCTCTTCCCACCTTCACGCGGCCCTTTTGTCTGTGTGTGTCTTTCTCCACTTGGCCTTCTTATAAGGACTTTATCCACTGGCATTAGGGCCCACTTAGTCATCTTAACTAAATACCTCTGCAAACACCTTATTTTCAGATAAGGTCACATTCTGATCTTTCAAGTAGACATGAATTTTAGGAAGATACTATTCCCGTACAGAGGTGAATAAAAAGTATTATGGAATATCCAGAACTTCAAGTTCTGGGTCTAATTAATCCTTAAACATTAAAATACTTGCACTCTATCTTATGGAACACCATTATTCATGAAAATATATTGTGTGTTATGATTATGAACACCTACGTACTCGTGATTCATGTGTATTTTAACTTTTGTATATGTTGCCATCGGAAGCAACAGAAGTTTCATTTCATGTAAACATTTGAAATTAAGACGTCACTAAGTAACCTGGCCTTTTACTGTCTCTTTTCACCTTCCATTGGTCCAAATGAGTAAGGTTAAACAAAGTTCAGGCAGAAAAGGGTTATTAAAGCCTTTGACAATATCTGTTTTTTAAAGCAAAGCCATCCTGTATTAAGCAGACCTAAATTTAGATGGTCAAAGCCCCACAGACTTTGAAGAGCAAGTTGTTAAAAGTCACACTGAGTTCAGTGTTGCTGCATTTGGAAATGCCTACGTCTCAGAAACAGCCCTCATACTAGATTGCGCTGGAAGACGGAGGACAGATATGAATGAGGGACACTTGTCTTTGAAGCGGTTATTTCAGGTATTCGCTGGAATTCCATATTCTTGACCTTCATAATTCCTAGCAACTATAATTTGTAAAGAGCACATGGACAAATCCCCTAATGGCAGAGATGATTAATTGAAAATATTTAATTCAACTCAGAAGAACCAAAGATGAAACACCCTCTCCCTCTGCCATTGTGTTAGCAATCCTGACTTTTTCCATCAGGATCGTTGAGTTAGAGAAAATGCAAATGAAACTTCCGAGAGTCAACTTAAAGTGAAAGAAAACATTTTGCAGCTGTCATGGCTAATTTAATGATAAATATGAGTGCCAGAAATTCTCTTGATATATTTTTTTTGAGTCAGAGGCTTAGAATTGAAAAAATAGTGCCTCCATAGCTGCTGCTGATGGGTTAAATCTTCCGATGTGTTGTATTTCCTGTGCCCCAACTGCCTCTTTGTGGTCTGACAGTGACCACCAGTACACACTGGAAGTTCCGTGCTGAGACCCAACTGCAGGGTCAATGGCAGGATCCCCACAGTTTTTTTGTGCAGAATTAGTTTTCAGTTCCACTGACCAGTCTGGGAAAAGGGCACCTGAAATAGGATTTGTTAGAGATACCTTGCTGCTTTTATTCAGTCAAAATTAATTTCTCGAATGCCCAGCATGGTTCAAGGATTGGGCATACCAAAAGGAGAAAGACAAGGGCCCTGTCCCACCTACCTTGTCTCCATGACAACTACAACATATTAAGAGGGAGGATGTGCCCAGAATGCTACGGAAGCTCAGAGGAGAACATCTGAAATGTGCTTTAAAGAACCGTACACATCTCCATTTATATAAACATGATATCTGTGCTTTAATAACTGAATTCAACTGTGGTACGGACAAGAAAGAAATGTAGCAAACATTTTTTTAAAAGACAAAATTTGCCAAAACAGTGTACTCTAAAAGTAAATCATTGTAATGACTGATCTAAGGAATCTTAATTATTTCTTTAATTACTTGGAAAGAACCTTAAAAGAATTAATGACCCATTCACCAAAGTCACCGTGATAACACTCAATTTAAAGATTGTTTTTTAACCTGTTCTTCCAGCCTCCTTGCTGAACTGCAATTGTGGAAATTGTCCTACATTCCTACTTCTCATTCACATCCCTTGTGAGTCACTTAAACACCACTTATTCTGCCACTTAAATATTTCTTTAGTCCATCACATTTTAGCTTCATTGCTGTTATCTTAGTCTGGATACCCTTCAGAGGTCACTTGCATTGTTATAGTGATTTTCCAACTGGCCTCCCTTAACTATCTTCTAATCCCCCTCCACCAACAGGAAATCTATACAAGTCTTATTCCCATTTAAAGTCATTCCACCCCTGGCCCTCACCTAAAGAATAAAGTTCTTAGCAAGCCATCCGTGCCCATTCACCACCTGGTCCTTGTCTGCCTCTCCACAGTGACCTCCTGCAGCAGACCTTACCCTACACCAGGGCCCTGAGTCGAAATTCCTGGGACGTGCCCTGCTGCGCACGTGCTGTTGCCTCTGCTGTCCGCCCTCTCTCAGGCTGGTGGGCATCTACACGTCCTTCAAGACTCAATTTGTAAATCACCTCCTTTGTGAGGTCTTTCTCATAGTCTCATTCCACCAGACTGTCCCTGTACCTTGTTCATACCTCCCTTATGACTTAATCTCATCCCGTTGCAATTTGTGAGACATTCTTCCCTACCCAAAAATAATGTTCACCTCTAGTTAATGGAAAATTAAGGGAATCATCTCATCATTCATCTCTAGAGTCTTCCTGGGCAGGGAGAGTAGGTATAAGTAATAGGGCCTCAAAAGAACTCTTACTTGAAGTGCAGGGAGGACTTGAATGCAGTGAAGAGGCTGCTCCAGAGCCTATTCTGCTAACTGGGCCATTTACCTGGTCAGAGGTCATGTGCATTTCTAAGTAAGCATCTTTGACGAATTGAAAAGAACAGCCCAGATAACAACATATGAGACTCTCTACCTGGGGAGAAAGACCCACAGGGGCAAATAAACTTGCCAGTGCTATATCATTTTGCTGAGGCAGCAGCTTTTCTTGAATTGAGCCAATGACTTCTTCTGGCCTACACGTGTCCTGTTGAAGATTAGTGCTATCTGGAGTCTACAAAGGGAGAACAAGATTGATAACAGCCTTTGGGGGTATAGAAAGTGTACCTGTGTTGCACCCGGCTCCTGCCTCAGTGCAGGAGGTTTGGGATTGGTTACCAGCTGATCTCTGATCTCTGGGATATAGAGATTTAGAAATGTTCTGATCCCAAAACATCTAAAAGAAAAAAGTGAGAAGAAATCTCACTGTAAATGCTGCCAGTTCTTATTCATTATCTTCAAATATTGTTGACTGAGTTACTGGTTTCCTGTTGGGGTTTGAAGATTTCCCCTGGGGTGCCCTGTAGGGAAGCTCCGCATTTGGACTTTCCCCCAGCGGGAGTGGTTTTCTGAGGGCAGGAGCGCCCAGGTCTAAGAGAGCTGAAGAATTCAGAGAAGAGTTCAAGCAATGGGCCCAGGTAAAATTAGCTTTCACTCTATACAATTAGACATACAGTCAGAGGATTATGAATCCAACCCGAAACTGTAGAAGAATGGACCTCTAGGTTGCTTATGGAGGGGCCATATGAGAACATCAAAGGATGGGGGTTCAGCATAATGAAAAGAGTGTGAACTTTGGGAAAGACAGGCCTGGGTTTGAGTTCCACGTACTAGTTGTGTGGTCTTAGGCATGTCATTTAATTCCGCTAATCCTTCGTTTCCTCTTTTGTAAAATGGGATAAATAGAAACCTTTTTTGTGGAATTGTTCTTAGCATTAGAGGTCACGCTTGTAGAATGCTTTGCACATGGTAGGCTCTTACGAAATAGTAGTTATGATTTGGGGTTTGAGTCAAGAGTAATGTGATAGACTCATAGGTCCCACCCGATCCCCCTGGGGGTACCATTGGCAGGTCCTTATCCAGTGACTGCTTCAAGGCAGGGATGTGAACAGCCTGGCTATTCTGGCTCAACTTGAAACTACTCCGAAGGATCATTCCAGCTCTAGACATTCCCATGGTTCGTCCAACTCCATGCTAGGCCTGCATTGTAGCTCGGCTGCTCCCTCTGCCCACTCCAGCTTTCCTCCACTCCTTTCCGTGCGTGTTGATTCTAAGAGCACACCCTAAAAATATCCTGCATGCTGAACTCCATCCCAGGGTCCACTTCCTGAGGAACCTGGCCTGTGACAAGTGATAAGGTAGGTCTCCCAATCCTGTGTTTATTATCCATTTTCCGAGGTGCTGAAGCCCAAAGAATATTCTGTGGCATCTTGACCAGGTGTCAGGAAATATTTTAGAAAGACAGGCAAAGCATCGGGAAAAAAAACTGTAAAGGAAAGAGAAAATCCCTAGAGACATGTGGAATTTACCCATAGGTAGGCAATTTGATAATTCCCAGAAGTTAAAAACATCCTAAATCCTATTCCACATGAGCCCAGAAACATGAAAGTATTTTCCCAACATCAACTCTCTAAAAAAGAACTTGGCTATGAGATTCACATCGATATAATTAAGCAGATGTAATGATTGGTCTTTTCCAGTAAGGAACTTTTCACTCCCCATCCAGTGCCAAGGACCCAGCTAGAGACCTTCCTAGAAGCAGAGCCACGTTTTTGTTTCCCGTGACCGTGTGGGTGTCAGAATAACCTAACCCTTTATTCTGTAGCTGGGCTGCACTGTAGGCGCCTTCCTGGCATGCAGTGACATTGAGGCTGGGAGCCCCTGTCCCACTCAAGTACAGCAAACTAGACAAAAGGTAATGCCTGGGAGACCCATCCTGAAATGAATTTCTAGACTGCTTTGGACAGGAACTCCATCTCCAGGAACACTCTTACCCCAGCTTGATTCTTTGTTCTTTCCAACTCTGATCTCACTGGGTATCAGTAATTGAAGACCCAGGAGGGAGGACTCACAAGATTAGCTAGTGCTAATCTTCAGCTATTAGCCTGGTCTTGTCATTTAGTAGTTAATGGACAGCTGCTGCTCAGGAAGTACAAGGCTCACGTGCGTCACGAGTGCAGACACTGGGTACACTTCTGTCTCTCCAGGTGATGGAGAGGGAAGTGGACATGAACACGGCAGGGGCAGCAGTAGGACAGTTATATGTCACAAGATGAGAGGAAAGAAGCAGGATTTTCCTAAGTCACTTTCAACATGTCTCTAAATCCCATGTCCCTGCATCCCTGAGAACACACAGGCAGTGCCTTGCTCAAGGGCGGCCCTCGGTAGATATATAGTTGACCCTTGAACAACACAGGATTGAACTGCGTGGGTCCACTTAATATGTGGGTTTTTTTTCTCCAGTAAATACAGTTGGATTTTTATATTTGCAAGTTTTTTAACCGAGATTCAACCAACCAAGAATCAAAAACAGTATTTTCAGCCCTGGCTAGTGTGGCTTGGTGGATTGAATGCCAGTCTGTGAACCAAAGGGTCTCTGGTTCAATTCCCAGTCAGGGCACGTGCCTGGGTTGGGGGCTAGGTCCCTAGTAGGAGGTGTGCAAGAAGCAACCACACATTGATGTTTCTCTCTCTCTCTTTCTCCCTCCCTTCCCCCTCTATAAAAAAAATAAATAAAATCTCTGAAAAAAATAAATGAAAAGCTTTTTCAGTATTTTCTTATTCCCAGCTACAGATCAAAAATACTGTTCCCACAGTGGGTTGAATCCACAGATGCAGAGGACCAACTGCAGCCTTCAAGGGACTCTTGGTCTTGGTGGCCTTGCCTTGCACAGGCACAGAGGTGACAGGGATGTGCCAGAGGCCTCAGGGACAACTGCCGAGCTCAGGGCTCTTGCCTCTCCTGCACTCACCCTCTACTCTTGGGCCACGTCTTGCCCCTCTGCCCTTCATCTCACTGCAAGGCCTAGACCATGCTTTTACCTGGTGCCCTGGGGATCTAGTCATCCCTGCCCGACCCCCAGTGCATATTAGATAATACAGTTTCAAACCCAAGAATTATTTGAAGACCAATAGGCACCTGTTGCTGCTCAACCACTGAGGTATTACATCTGGGGAAACCCTTAGGAAACTAACCAGTTCAGGGGCCTGAGGCTACTCACCCTTAACTTTTACCAGGTTCAGGAACTCTGCCTTGAAATAAGTTTAGGATAGTGCAGGATGAGGTGAAGGGACATTTTATCAGCTCCTGTCTCTGCCCCTTCTCATCTGTGTCATTCCCTGTCCCTTTATTGGACAGTTGAAGAGTTCTCGATCTTATACACAGGGCCATGCAAATAAAACTTCATTCTGTCCCCCACCCCTAAGGCCCTCCCAGATAGAAATTCAGGAGCCCCCTTGCCACCTGGGTTGCAGTCTCGGAAACCGTAGGCCTGGGGAGGACGGGGAGGTAGAACCTCAGGATGCATTCGGAGAAGATCCTGGACAGTCCTCGCTGTGTGAGGCTGGAGGCAGGCACTGGATGATCTAACAGGATTTTTCCGTTGCTCACAATGGAATGTAAAAATGACCAGACTCTGAGCAGAATAACAGTTTCACATAACAGTCTTCACTGTCTCAGGCTTGCTGAAGGCACTTTCTAGAATTGAATGAATTGTTAAGTTGCTTTCTCTATTTACTTTGAGCAGTGGCCCTGAGTTTTTTAATTAATTAAACCCTCAATAAATGTCTTAATAAATATCTACCTTGTAAAGCTACCTACCTACTCTTTAAAAAAAACTTTTTTTGTCATCATTTAAGAGAAGACGGACCTGGAGTGTTATTACTCTGGTCAATTAATAACCAGAGAATCAGAGAGTTTGGTCACATAACAGGATGTGAGATCATTTACACAGAGGGAAACTGAGGCTCAGGGAGGGAAATGACTTACTCAAGGGATCAAAATCAGAATTTATTTGCCTTTCCTTACTCCCATCACTTCCCTCCTGCCCCAAACTCCCTGCTCAAAGCTGAGCACAGATGTTTTTTTTTCCTTGGAAGGATGTCCTCGGGGCACCTGTCCTATATCCATGTACTTCCCACCCAGGAGGGAGAGAGGCAGGAGAAGGCTGGCCATAACAGCCAAGACAAAAACCTGACTGAGAAGCTGAAAGAGGACAGATACAGGGAAAAGGCAGGAGCAGGCAGAGGTCTAGGCAGCTCCCAACCCACCTCCTAGACGAGAGTTCCCTGGAGGCCAGGAGAGGAAATGTTCTGGAACAGAATCCCTGCCACCAAGAGCAGACCTGAGGGGCGAAGGAAGCTCTTTCTCTGAATTAGGTTTGATGATAACTGTTAGCGTTGCTGCCTGATGATCTAGTTCATGGCAAAAGCGCAGTGAGTGTTGAGCTACTTCGCCCCTGAAAGTGAACAGTAATTGAATACTTGAACTTTACAGCCAGAATTGTGCATCTGCCCACTGTCATGAAAGGCAGAGCCTGGAAACCTGGCAGGAAGGAGCAGAGTTTCTCTGTAGTAGTTAACCGACAGCCCTGATGCTCTGAAGTTGGTACTCTTGGTACGTGAAAACATGGAAGCTGGGTAAAAGTGAGAATTGTGCTGACAGAGCTGCGCTGTGGCGGAGCTCAGATGTCCATTCTCCTCCTCCTGTCCCAGCAGTCTATGTTCCAAGAGCTGACAGTGACCAGCAGGTGCTGGAGAAGGGTTGGTCTAGTCCTTTGACCCCCACACCATCTGCATCAGCATCACCTTGGAACTTGTTAGAAATGCAGATTCCCAGGCCCACCCCAGATCCACGGAACCAGAAACTCTAGGAGAGAGGCCCACATTCTGTGTCTGACTAGCCCCCAGGGTGATCCTGACGCAGGCTCAGGTTTGAGAATGCTGGAGCGCAACGGTCCAGAGTGCAATACAGTTCTGAATGTGTTGTTTATTAAGGAAACTCTACTTCCAAGGGAGCTAGCCATCTGCCTGCTCCCTTGCCTCCCCACCCTATCCTCCCCTACCACTGGGACAGAGTGCCACTATTGGGAAATTTGGGAATTGTTCTAGTGCTTTCCCAGGCCTCAGCATTGGTACAGTAAACCATCTCTCCACCGTCTGTTTGGCTCCTGGCCCCAACTGTCTCGCTCCTCTCCAGGGACTCTCAGTTTTGTTGTTCTAGTGAGGTCGTTTCTGCTTGTGCTGGGAAGAGAAGCATTTGTAATTGTGGCTTTTACCATTAAGTGGGACCACAGACCAAGAGTCAGGCTCTTGGACCCAACCTCAGAGTGCTATCTGCTATGACGAGGGACTTTTCAAGGGAGGCCCTGGCAGTGCTTCTCGGGAGCAGCAATGAGAATGACCTGTCTGGTCGTAGCAAGGGATGCCAACAGCTACTAGTCTAGTGCCTTGGGTGAACTCGGGGGAACTTGGGACACCCGTCAGAGGACCATGGACCCTACTTGTCCATCCCCCCCTCTTCTGTCCACCAATAGTATGGGCAGTAGCCTAAGAATTCCTGAGAGAGGAATTTGAGCCTTCAGTTGGCTCCCATTAACTTGCACGCCAGAGAGAACCAATTATGCTTTTCAAGAGAGATCGAAGCTCTGGGCTGATTTCATGAAATACATTTTGCCAAATGCGTTTTTCTTTTTCTAAATGCCAAGGCATTAAAAGGTATAGTGTCTGTTGGAACTGTGTTGTATCTCATCCTCCACCTCGCTCAGCTCTTCCTTCTGGAGTGTTAGGAGTGTGTCAAGAGAATCTCATGAGAATCCGCCTTTGTCTCTGTGGTGCTGAGTAGAAGCTGCCGAGTCTCTGAGGTGGTTGGTTTGACAACATATATTTAATATTTTCTACTCTTCTTTCAACCTACTATGAAGAAGATAGGCTTGGGGTTTGGAGATGATGCCAATCTGTTCTGTGCAAGCCCTGTGGGACAGATTTCTAAATAGTGACCTTCCACATAAGCTTGGGGACACAGAACAGGTGGACATATACCCGAACCCACCCAAGTGTTCTTGTCTAGAGAGGACTCGCTTCTGTTCCACGAGCGCACAGTCTCACTGCAAAGTCTTGTCACGCTCAAGTTGCTTCAGCCCAAGGGAAGTGGTCACAAAAGGCAGAGGAAGTTGGTAGAAAAAACTGGTTTTTACGTATTTTATGTGTTTCATTTTGACCTCACAGTTAATTCTTTGAGAGATGTAGGATTGGTCTTGTTGTATAAATAAGGAAACAGAAGCTCGGACAGACGGAAGTCTGTTACCTTAATCTGTGTCCACTCAGGTCTGTGGTCACATGCCAAGAGGTGGCAGAGCAGGGCCGGGTCTCCAACCCCAATGCTCATCCTTAATGCCTTCGGCTTCCCAGAGCCTGTCCCCTCTCTGCTCTCTTTGCTTTCCCCTCAGCTTCTAGGAGACATGAGTGACCTAACAGGGTAGTTGAAAAGGAGATTGCACCAGGACTCAAAAGTCCTGGCCTCTTTCACTTATGGGATGTGTCCAGCCCAGAATCTATCACATTTGTTGGTAATAACCAGTAAACAGCTTTCTGCTGAGAGGAAGGAAAACTGAGGGACTAGCTACAGGGTTATGAGAAACAGTGAGGATGCTGAGCTTGCCAAATTCTTCTGGCCAAGGCCACTCCTTACAACGCCAGAAATTCCCGGATTTGCCAAATGACATGTGCACTTGCCCTTTGAGGGAGAAAAGAAGGCAGTAAAATTAACTGGGAGCAAGAAGTCTATTTACCACAAAATTCTGGACTCTCTTCTCAAGTTATCTGAAGCAACGATTGTAAGAGAGGGTTGTGTGTGTGAGGAGGGGGGGGAACTATGCACTTCTCACAAATACAAAGTAATGAAATTTTTTCTAACAAGCCTGGCTTAGTTTTCAGCAGTTCTGCAGCTGTGACATGACTAGTGCACTGAGATATTTAGCACTGGCTGGAAAAATACAACCAAAATAAATTTAATCAGTAGCAAGAAACAGTGATGCTTCCAAGAGTCACCTTACTGTAAAAGTGGCCTCACCGTGGGAAATACAGACCGGTTTGCTTTTCTTCAGGCCTGGCTCAGGTTTTTTGCTTTCCAGACACTTTACCAGATACAAGGAATTCACATAGGAATGAGGGTGCCTTGGCTCTTGAAGCGCCATCACTGATACCTCACTAAGTCTGGCCCTCTTATTAGCCCTGCTCTTACCAGCTACAGCAGCAGGTTTGAAGATTCTGCTCAGAGGGTCTTAATTGCCCTTGTTAAGTCTGGTTGGGGCCATCTGTGCTGACAGAACACTTAGTCCTCCCTCCCGTGACATTTACTTGCACGCATACAGGCTGGCAGTGTCTGCCTGCCCCATGTGCATGTCCTCTGCATGCAACGTGGTGATGAGCTAAGCCGGTTCTCTGACCCCAGCAAGGACTGCCAACAGGGCTCCCTGAGGCCCCATGCCTGGCATCTGAATCTACAGATATCTGTTTGCATCATGAAAATCCTCCGACTCCCTCAATTTGCATGTATAATGAGGAGTATTGGTGCAAGAGGTTGCTGTCTTTATTAAGGTCTGGGTGAGGCCAGTGTCTGCAGGAATCTGGGTAAGCACTGTTCCCCTTCTCCCTCTGAACTTCCACTGGGGCCAGGCTTCTCCCACACCAGCAACCTGGCCCCACAGCAGCCTCCTGGTCCTATAGCCTCAATACCAGGTGCCTGCATGGGCCCACTCCGTCCTCCCAGCAGGAGTTATGGAGCCCATCTCCTTTGAGAGTAGGGAGCAGAGGGGACTTGAGACAGCCTGCTGCGGAAGACAGCATGGCCGCATTTCACCCTGGAATGAACTTCCATCCCAGAGTGAGCTTTCGGGCTGCAGCTTCAGCAGTTCCTAGACAGATTGTCTTGGTTTGGGACCAAGCAAGAAAAGTGGGCTCCTGGGCCAGGAGCTCAGCAGGGGTTCCCTCCCGTCAAAGAAAGTGTAGATTAGTATGGAAGCTGCTGCTGTTAAGAAATCTGGGGCCCTGCTGTTAGCATCGGTGCCCCTTATCCTCCCTCTGCCTTGGGAAGCTAGGCTGGGTGTGGGGCGTGAACACCGAGGTAGGACTGCCCCATAGTAATTGATTCACACCTTTCAGCTCAGCTTACTCACCGTGGCTCTGAGCAGATGAGCTAATGTGGCTGTTCCTCTGTGACATTAAAGTGCTTTTTACAGCATCTGCTCCTGAACCTGGCAGACATCAGCACACACGTGCCCTTGGAGGACACTGATAAGGAAAGCAAAGGAGTCTTGGCCTACAAAAAAATTAAATAGAAAGTTAAACTAGAATAGAGGCTGAGATGCCATCCCACCCCTAGTGCCTGGTCCCTCCCTGTCAGGCCTCTGAGAACACGACTTGCCCCTCCTCCACGCCCTGTGTCCTGGCAAGGCCTTTCTCCTCCTCTGGACTCCCGTGCTTTTGCACAGCAGGTGTTCACAGTCTCCTGCCCTCCGTCTCACCATTGCCTTCTCTGCAGCCAGGCCTGTGAAACCGGGGCCAGCTCTCCTTTTAACAGCAGGTGGCCCAAGAGCTGAGAAAGTTGGGCTCACTCTTGGCCTCTTCAAGATTCACATCGTTTGCTCTTAAAATTGGCTTGCCTCACAGGTAAGTCAGATTGAATAAGGGGAGGCCCTGGTGAGAGGGGGCTTTCTACATGTTAGCCCCTCCGATCAGGATGCACCCTGCCAGTGTCCCTGGGATTGACCCCATGACGGGTTCAAGTAAAAGTGCTGTCCTGCCCAAGGGTGTTGATTAGGAGGCAGAAAATGCAATTAACCTTTACTAATGAGTTTAGGTCACTGGCCCAAGCCTGCTTACTGCTTGCTGCCTCAGTCCCTTCCCCGAAGAATAGACAAACCATAGAGAACCAGGCAGGCTCCAGGGAGGAGCAAGAATGTGTATTCTCCTAACCTCAGAGTTACAGAGTGATTCTCAGGGGCTCATGAATCATCTGTGCTCCATATGGAGAGGTGAAGTGGGTTGGCTTATACGCACTATTTTCATATCTTCATATGTGGGTACTATTGTGGTTCATAAAATACAAATTTATTTTTTAATGGGTGCTTAATAAGCTATTTTGACCCAATGATGACTTTAAGAAGTGAATACGCTCAGAGGTTTAGCTGGGTTTGGGCAGCCTGCCTTGGCTCCCTCGTCCTGAAGATAAACATCCTCAGGCCCAGAGCCCTGGTGGTGTGACCAGACAATTATCGCCTGTCAACACAAGTGCCCGTTTCTCCTCAGTAATCGAAGGCACAGCATTCAGCACACAGCAATGGGTCAGCTGCCCTGCAGGGCAACTGCAGGCAACGGGAAAGAAGACAGAACTCACTGGACTTTGCCATCCAACAAAAAGAGGTTGGCTGCCACAGAATATTCCAGAAAGACCCAAACTTAGGACAGGAAGACCACAGACAGGAAGTTATAAGGTACTGCCGGCATGTGGAAGTGCAAGGGGACCCGCAAGGCCAGGCAGCTTAAAAATCCTAAACTCCTGCCCCTTCCAGCAGTTTGTCATAGGGAGCCCACCATGATGGTTCTGGCGAATGTGACCTCCCCCTGAGGGCTGCTTTGGGCCACCCCGCCAGCCACAGACGTGAGGACTCCACTAGAGAGGCAGGTCGCGAGTTGATGCTGCCTTTGTGTTTCTGCCAGGAATTTAAACTTCATGGAATTCTGCCGTAAGCAGATGCTCTGTTCCTAGCTTTCTCACCACTGCCCTCACCTCCCACCCTCCAGCTTCGGAGAACCAACAAAGGAAGATGCTTCTCCTCAGTAGTCTGCACAAGAGCCTCTAAGCTCAGAGCGATGCACCTACTGCTGGTAAATGGGAGCCCGGGGGAACTGTGACTTCATGGTGGGGAGCAGCAGTTCCACCAGATGCTGAGAAATGAAAAAATCCTTTTTTAAAAAAATTGATATAGGGAATATATAATGGGATTTGTGTATGTGTGTGTGTGCGCGCACACACACACACACACACACACACACACATATATATAAAATCTACCTGAAGAGGAAAGCCTTGCTCCCTTTTCTTCCTGTGGGGTGGGAGAATTCAGGTTGGACCTGTGAAATTTCTTACCAGCTAGGAGCCCTACAAGTGTGTTTGAGCTGCCAGCCCGTGAGAATGAGTTCTTTTTATGGAAGACATGATTGTTATGAAAAGCCTGTGTGGTTTCCATCACAGAAGCATGTTGTCCCCATGCCTACCCCACGCTTCTGCTAATACGGTTGTCATGTGTATGGAAACAGACTTCTTCAGCCATTAACTCACCCCAGCTGGTCACAGTGTAGTAGCCAGCTTGGTGCAAAGGCAAATCTATAGAGAAAAATATTCACAACATGCAATTCTCTCTTAATATTGCATTTCAGTTGCTCTGAGAAGGATGATTGCACAGGACGTGCCTCTTGGGGTAGAGTTAAACGTAGTTCTCCTGCTTCCTGAAGAACCTTAAAAACAAGTTAAAGCTTTTCCCACGCTTGGGGCGGAGGGGCGGCGTGCATCAGTAAGGTCACAGTTGGCGGCCCTGCCCAAAACAGAAGTTGGTGATGGAACCCTTTGAAAGACCTGGTCTGTGGCCCGCCACCCAGAAGTCCCACTGTGACTCCTAGCAAGTCTCTGTCCTGAAAGTAGCTCTTTCTGGTGGGAGACCAAAGGGGCAGGGGTGGAGTGATGGGGAGAGGGGGACCCACAGCCTCAGGACATTGTTCTGAGAGGGAGAGTGGGGCCAGGGGGAACGTGGGGGACCTGCACGGCACCACCTTCCTTAGTTGATCTGTCCACTCACTCATCCTCCCAATCTTTCAAGGATAAGCTACTAAGATACTTGCTGAGAGATTGGATATCCTGCCCCAGTTCTCCTTGTATAGCATAGGGTGAGCCAGCAGAAAGGGCAGAGGTGAGGTGCAAACCTTTCATGGGGCAGGACCAGGCCCTTCTGTAATGGCCTTGGTCTTGGCACAGGTGAGATACTTTGGATCTTATAGGACAACCTCGATTTGAATGCAGAATTAGACACAGAGCCACCAGAGATGAGTATCTCAGCTGCAGAGACCACAGGGGACAGGCCCGCAGAGAGAAGCCCTGCAGAGCTCCAGATGTTCTGAGTTTCCTGCAAGTCATCCTCTTCCCAGCTCATCCCAGATATGCAGGCAGGTCCCTGAAGGGGAAGGTTATGGATTGAGAAATGGCATAATTCCCTCACATTTTGTGAAACCTTTTAGCTAACCCTTTACCTTCTATTCATTCAGTCATTCGTTTACTGAACAAATAATTATTGAGGACCTACCTGCCAGGCCCTGTGCTAAGTTCTGGGGGAGGGCTCCTGCCCTCAGGAAAATGAAAGCCTAGAAAGGAAGGAGACAATGCATAGATAAGTAAAAATCAGCAAGATAGTTACAGATTACTGTCAGTGCTGTGCAGGAAGTAAACAGGACAAATGAGACAGAAAATAACTGGGCAAAGATGTTCTGTAGGGGAAGGCCCCTCTGCAGAGAGGACATTTGAGCTGAGACCTCATTGACAAGAGTGGCCTTGAGAAGAGCTGGTGGAAGAGGGTGCGGGGCAGAGGGAATGCAGAGATGCAGAGGCAGAAAAACCCTGGTGCACTCAGAAACAGAGGCCGTGGCCGGAGAGTGAAGAGAATGATTCGGGATGAGTTCAGAGAAGAGGCAGGGGCCAGGTCATGGAGGGCCGTGGAGGCCCATGATCAGAGTTTGGACTATTCTGAGAGCAACGGAAAGCCACTGACAGTGTTAAGAAGCAGGGTGGTCATGTGATTAAAGGTGATCATGTGCTCACTGCCACATGGATTGTACAGAAAATTAGAAACAAATTCCATCAGTATGAAGCCACGTAAATAAATTTAGGTTCATTGCAGTGGCATAGAAAAGTTAAAAACTGAGGCTTAGCTCTGGCTGGTGTAGCTCAGTGGATTGAGTGCAGGCCTGTGAACCAAAGGGTCACTGGTTCGATTCCCAGTCAGGACACATGCCTGGGTTGCGGGCCAGGTCCCCAGTAGGGGGCACGCAAGAGGCAACCACACATTGATGTTTCTCTCCCTCTCTTCTCCTTCCCTTCCCCTCTCTCTGAAAATAAATAAATAAAATCTTTAAAAAACCCTGAGGCTTATACGTATATACTGCTACAGAAGGGTTTGCAAGAAACCCTAAATGAGGAAAAGCCCAGGAAATAGAATACAGTACTAAAGGTGCTGCCGGGGCATTTTTAAAAGAGCGGGTGTGTGTGCAACACAGGCTTCCCTACAATGTAAGACCACATTGAGGACACATAAGAACCCGGTAAGGGGTTGCTCCTGGAGGAGGAACTGAGGCACAAAGTGACTAGGTTAGAAGGGAGACTTTTCATAGTGTACCTTCTTGTATGTTTGAATATCTTACTAGGTGCCTATATTAGTTACTCAGCAAAAAAAAGAGTAAATTGTGGTTGCTGTGTGGAGAGAGGGTGCAAGCAGAGGCAGAGAACCGGTTGGAAGGCTCTGGCCGTGGTCCACTGAGAAATGATGGTGGCTGACCTGTGGCGTGGTAATGGGGATGGACAGAAATGAGTGGATGTCAGATGTACTTGAGAGGCCGAGCAGCTAAACGTGATGTAGCCCACACTGGCATTCCCTAGGAAAGCTCTGTGCGTCAGAGATCAGAGCTGGGCTCCCCAACTCTCCTCTGGCTTGCCTGACATTTCTGCGGAAGGAGGGGTTCTTAGATTCCTTTCAGGTGCCGAAGCCTCAGAATTCCAGAGAACATCTAATGTATCACAATACAGAGGACATAGTTATGGACAGGTGCCCCTTACCTGTCCTCATGCAGCTGTTATAAATGATCTTTAATGACCATCAACACAGAGTTCCCCTGGAGAAGCCCTCCCATTTCTCAATGGGGCTTTCTTTCTTTGCAGAGAGATGCTAAAGGCCAGTACCTGTTTGACCTTCTGTGCCACCACCTGAACCTACTTGAGAAAGACTATTTTGGGATCCGCTTTGTGGACCCAGATAAGCAGCGGGTAAGTCACTATTCAATGCACAAATGGAGGAGAGGGTTGATCAGTAAGCCTGAAGCTTCGAATGGTCACTCATGTTCAGATCCTAGCCACAGGAGTCAGGGACCAGCCAGACCCTGCATTTGGGTGTCACCTCTTCAGATCATATTATGGGACCTGGAAGACACATTAGCAGAGCTCACCTAGTATGCGCACTGTTTTACGGATGCTAAAGTGGCAGCCTGGAGACCTGAAATGATTTGACCAAAG
The DNA here is from genome assembly GCA_004027735.1 of Carollia perspicillata. Taxonomy (NCBI): domain Eukaryota; kingdom Metazoa; phylum Chordata; class Mammalia; order Chiroptera; family Phyllostomidae; genus Carollia; species Carollia perspicillata. The sequence continues at coordinate 13,653 of PVKM010012762.1, read as the reverse complement.
TTGTCCAGTTGGAGACAGAGCATCCGGGCTAGTATTGTGGTCCCCAAGCCCAGGTCCCAGGCTGACCCTCTCCTGCCCACTTTCTAGGGAATGGGCCCAACCGCATTGTTCCGGTCAGGAAGAGCCTCACCTGAGGTGCCACACCACCCCCATCTGGGAGGGGAGAGTGAGCCAAAGTGACAAAGGCCTTTCAGGTTCTTGCACACCCTGCGATTCCTATTCTGTGCTACACACTACGGTCTGCTCTACACACCCAGGGCACTGACAGGACTGCACTGTCCTGACGGAGAGGAACTAGTCCGTCAACCCCAGACCCCTGCTCACCTCTCCCGCTTCATCTCCTCTGGCCCGTCTCCACCCTGCTGTGGCCCAGCCAGATGCTTCTGTGGCTTCCAGACATGTCGTCTTTCTCTCTTTTCAGAGCCTTCACCTGTGCAGGTCCCCGTGCCTGGAGCACTTTCTTCTCCTTTTCCTCACTTCCCCACACTCCACACTTTCCTTCTGGCTAACTCCTTCTTGCACAAGAAGGTCTTAGCTCAGACTTTCATTTCTTCCAGAAGTCTTCCCTCACCCCCACTCTGAATGAGGGGCCGGCCCCTCCTATGTATCCTGAGTGCCCTGCATTACACCCCTGTCGTAGCTCTTACGACACCATCCGTGGTTGTCCGTGTGCCCTGCAAAAATGTAAATCCCATGAGGGCATAGACATTATCTCATTCATTACTACACCCCATGGAACTGCGTGGGGCCTAAAATGCAGTGGGTGTTTAGTAAACATCTGCTGAAGGGGTGACGAGTGGGCGAGTTGATGGTTCGTAGTGCGGTGTTGCCCCCGTGTTGCCCAGGTGGCCCACTAGCAGACACGTGCTGTTCCTACAACACTGTCCGTCAGCCTTTGCTTTCTGTGGGGATACACTCTCTGGCATCCCCATTGAAGTGGGCAGTGCACAGAAGTGTTCAGGCCTCCATGTCTCCCTGCCCTACACCCCTGCCTACCACTCAGTCTTATCTGCCAACCTCCAAAACCGTGATCATCGTGAGCCCCAGAGGGCCCCCTTTCATGGGTGCACTCATTTTCTTCACAGTTCCAAACATGGGCTTCATCTCTGTTGCCAGTAGGGAACCTTGGAGGGAGCCTCCAAGGGTGCAGCCTCCCAGCAGTGGCCAGGGCCGCAGACGACGGATGATGAATGGGTGCCCCTCATCACGTTCTTTGATGCTCTGAGCCATCGATTTTTGACATTTTTCATCTCGTGGCACACATAAACTAATTACTAAAATTCTGTTGCACACCAAAAGATACATTATGGTTTTTGCTGATCTGACAAAAAATAGGTATGATTTTGATTCATTCACACCAGACAGCTATTGTTGTGTTGGCTGTTGTCATTTTTTATTTGACAATCTCAGGGAAAAGAGGTCAGTGCCCCTCACTGAACAGTCAGGTATCAAATGTTTTAAAAGTTCTTGTAGCACGTGGGTTGAAAATCACTGCTCTCAGCCATTAGATCTCCAGGTCCCATTTAGGTTTTACACTAAACGCATGAGTTTTAGGAAAGACTCAAAAGAACTGTATCTCTTACTCTGACAAGCCCTGGCCCACTTGGCTGACGTTTCATTACCTCTGGCTCAGCAGCATTTTGAGCATCATCGGTATTTAGAAAGTAGTTTTGAAGTCAGCCCCTCCACCGTCTCTCTCCACTGTCTTAACATAATTACTGCCCTTAGCTCTGGACTACAGGGTAAGACTCCAAAAAGTGCTCTGACACTAACCAGCAACATGTCCTCTCGTGCTGTAGGTATCCACTCACTATATGATGATGGGCTGTTTCTATAAAGGGGCTTTTGGGTGTTTATTTGTTTATTATTTGGGGCTGAGCTGTCTCTACTTAAGAAGGAAGGGCAATTAGCCTAAGATCTCTTTGTCTTCCAAAGAGAGTGGCACCTGAAGAACCAAGGGGAAATGTATTGTATCCTGTTCATTATTTTTAAGTTGGGTCAGAATGTGCTTGAGGAGAATCGGCGAGTATGTAGAGGTGATAAGGAAATAGAGAAGAGAAGTAAGCTCTCCCGGGGTGGTGGCTGCGTGCCGGGCTCCGAGCGAGCGCACTGCGCACAAGCCTGAGTCCTTCAGCTGATGGACACTGAGCACTGAGTTGCAGCAGGCACTAAGCTATGAGCTTCACACATGCTGTTTAATCCTTACCACAGGTAAAGCGAGGGCCCACAATTCTATGATCCATTCTCTGGATTCGTAAATAAAGTGCTGGACAGGTTACATAACTTGCCCAAGGCAGGTAGCAAAGCTGCTTCTACCTCAGACCTGTCTGCCCCAGAGCCTATGTGATTTCTCTGTAATGTTTCTAATTTTATTTATTTATTTTTAGAGAGAGGGGAAGGGAGGGAGAGAAACATTGATGCATGACAGAAACGTAAATTGGTTGCCTCTTTCACACTCCCAACCAGGGACCTGGCCCACAACCTAGGCATGTGCCCTGACCAGGAATTGAACCGGTGACCTTTTGGTTCCCAGGACAATGCCCAACCCACTGAGCTACACCAGTTAGAGCCTAGGTGGTTTCTAAGATTCCATGTTGAATTCATACATGAGAACCTCTAAATTTTTGTGACTACACCTTTATGGAGGGGTTAAGGAGAGCAGATAGGCTTGAGAGAGCTCTTGAGAGCTGTGGGGAAGTGAGCCTGTAAAGAATTGCCATCCTGGGTCTGCTGATTCATGGTAGAGATGGAGGAGGTAATATCCCAGCTGCCCTGGAGTGTGAGGCTTTAAAATAAACCTCTTGCCCTGGGGCACCAGACGTGCTGAAGGCAGCACTCACATCCATCTCCCCACTGCTTGCCCTGCCGGAGTCTCCGTGGGGTCCGGGCATTCTGGCTTCCCACCACCCACTCCCCTGTTCCTGGCGCAGGCCCAGGGCCCCAGCCTGCTCTCAGCCTCTCCTTTCAAGGTGGAAGTACCCTTTCCAGCCTCTGGAGTCTGAATATTCTGCCACACTGGCCCACCCATTCTCTCAAAGACAGGAGCAAGCTCCCCTCTCTGCGTCTTTTTCCTCTTCTCCTGATCCCTCCACCCCAAAGCCACATTATCAGTTTGCTAAGACATTCTAGGACCCAGATTTAGGCAGACGGATGCCAGCGGTAACTCCGGCCATCACCATATTCTTGGGATCTTTTCAAGGTTTCTCTACCAGACCCCTTAAAATCTCCTGGACAAATTGTGACCACTTTCCACTTCCTTCCCACCTCCCTCCTACTCACCTCCAGCCTCACTCCTAACCTCAGCTCTCTCTCCATCTCTTGCCAAGAGGAATAACCTTTTGTCCCTCAGCTCCATCTACCTTCTGCTAATAATGGGCCTCACAAGTCATTCCTCTTCCTGTCTAACTTTCTTTGTTTATTACTTAAACCTCTCAGTGGAATGTCTAGGGTGACTGTTTACTGAGTCCCAGACACCTGCCGTGTTCTTCTGCCGGTATAAAGTTCCCGAGTGCTCCGATCAGATGGGCCACCTCCGCCTCCACAGGCAACAGCCTGGAAACCCAGTTGTTTCCATGCAATTTCCTCTTTTGCCTTTGCTTCCCTGTGAAGTGGAGCCGCGGTGGGCCGTGTAATGTGAGAAGGACCTCTTAACCACATTGAGTGGCTATAATGAGTTGTCAGCCTCGTGGGAACTCAGATCAGAGGAAGCCAGGGAGCAGAATGTCAGCACAGATTATCCCCATGGAGCTGATGGGAGAACTGGCTCTTAGTGGGTCCATTAACTGCATGACCCCACAGCCCAGGCTGAAGGTGAGAGCTGGGAGTCGAGGGAGGCCAGGATGCTGTCCGCATGGCCCTGCCTGCCTTCCTGCGAAGGGAGAACTCTGCCAAGATGTTACACTAACTGGAAGTAGCCAGAAAAGAGGGAGGTGTGGACCCGGTTCCTTTGTCCCTCCAACAGCTGCCTGTTGAACACTGTGCTGAGCCCAGGCAGCACAGTGTAAACAAGACCTTTTCTGCCCTCACAGACCTTATGACCAATGGTTTTAAGCTATTCCAGAAAACCAAACCCAAATAACAGTAGTCCTAGCTCTCTGCAAAGTGTCGAGGTTCCTCATTAGCACAGAAGCAGCAAACATCAGTTATGCATTTTATAAAGCACCCATGTAGAACCGGGAAACAGATACAGAGTGGACTCGTTGCTTCCTTCCCTGAACCTAAGTAGCATGGGAAAAATGCATTGCTGCTGTGGCCTGCCTCCGTGAAATTCCAAGGGACACAGGCTAGTATCCTACACATCGGCTGTGGTTAGTTATCTTATGAGACAGACTTGAAACATCCTGATGCCAAGGAATCCTGAGCACATGTCTTTAACCCAGAGTTTGGCAATCCTTGTTACTCAAACAAAAATGGAATCTACACCAGCCATCCCTGCCTTCGCACCATTTATGAAATTCTATCTGGCATTTCTTTCTAGAGCTGCTACCAATAGCTTTGGTTCCCCTGCCCCCCCCCAAAAAAAAATGTTGGCGTGTAGCACAAACACACACAACCCATTGCAGTCAGTACTTTCCTACTCACGCCAGGTGGGGTCTGACCCCTTACCCACACGTGCACTCGCCTGTGCCTGCTGGCATGCCAGAACACGGCTCAGAACTTTGGCGCCCTCCTGTGGACTTGGGCACCCGACTGTGGAAAGTGGTGCCAGGGAAGCCCAGAAATGGCCTCGGAAGCTGGAACTCTTCTCCCCTTCACAGCTGGCTCCCCGGGAAACTTTTCAGAAAATCATGTCACTCTTTACTCTCCAAACCACATATCTCAAGCTTTGGGGCTGCTTTCACCCTGGGCTACACAATCTGTCTGGTTATTTGTACTGGATTAAACAAGCTATATTTGACACTGCTTCTCATTTGGGTTTTCTTGTTCTGTGTTCTCTGTTTCAGCATTGGTTGGAGTTTACAAAGTCTGTGGTGAAACAATTGAGATGTAAGTTTTCTCCAAGAAAAGACTCAAGCCCTACCCCTGGGGAGGGTGGGATGACACATTCCACTTGCAGTAAGTCTTGGTGGTTTTCCACTGTGCTGAGTCGAAGTTGCCCTGAACACTGAGGATTTTTTTCTGAGGGTTCAGAGGCCTGTGCATCCCGGTGGGGAAGGGAACCCAGTCATCTGTGGGACAGAGGGTCTTCCCTGATGGGCACCTCTTTTTCTCTGCAGCCCAGCCTCCCTTCACCATGTGTTTCCGTGTGAAGTTTTACCCTGCAGACCCTGCTGCCCTGAGAGAAGAAATAACCAGGTGAGGCAAAACATACCTCCCTCAGCCACTGAGACCTGTCGGAGAGGACAGGAGAGAGGGACTAGAACCTCTCAGATCCTCTATTTTGGAAGCTCCTAACTTTATGGGCAAGGAAATCTTCCTGAACATAAACTTACTTCTTTTGCATTTCATTTCCACATGCTTTCTTTGCTCACCCCCTCAGTAGAATGCGCGTCTTTCTTGAAGAAGTGTAAATACTTCACCTTGAACTGATCACCCTCAAAGGAACCTGGAGTAACTAATCAAATGTGTTTTTTTCTTTTATCTGTGATGTGGCCACTGTGGACATTTTGGGAGAGGGCTGTGTGGCTGCTTTTCGGGGGGATGGGAACAAACTCCAGGGCCTAATGTCCTTGGGCAGTGCCAGAGCACGACACTGAAAAATGAGCTGGGAAATACCGAGGATTTTAAATCCAAGTGGGTACACTCCAGTGTGCTGATGGCTCGGGTCCGTGATAAACCCTTCTTTGTGGGCATTATGTTCTGTGGAGAGCAGACGGATGCGGGGAATGGGTCCCGCCTCATCCAGCACCACTTGAGGATGAGAAAGAACCTCTGTGCCCACAGCCATCCTATAAGAGGGTCAATGAATAGGAGCGTCAAAGATTCCCCAGGGTTTTGTATCGCTGAGCCAAATTCACTCTAAAAATATTGCCTCGTTATGAACTCTATTTAATAGGCATCCTTAATTTTTATATTAGAAAGATCTACACTTGATCTTAGCCAAAAGGCTGAGAAGTGATATATATTATAGAAAGATCTAATGTTGGTATAAGCAAAATCTTGGCTTTTCCTTGGAGCGGGCAGGGCCACCCGTGAGGAGGTCATGCCAAGAAATCCTAGAGCAGAGGAAGGCCCAGCTCTGCCCGCCCCCTGCAGCCTCGGAGGCAGCGCGCACCGGGAGGGGGCCGTGCCCGGTCCTGCAGACTGCCCTGGAGGGCCTTCAGATCTGCCTCTGGATTCTGAACTGCTTGGGAAAATTTGAAAAAGCAGGGGGGAAAGGAGGAAGGAAGGAAGGAAGACTATGGAATTATTTTCACTTCAGGTTCTGAAGAGCATGCCACTACCTTTACAACCGGTCAAAGGAGCAAAAGTTTCTCAGAGAAGAAAAATGAGAAAATGGGGAGAAGAAGGCAAGAAATAGGAACAAGCAACACAAAGAGAGCAGAGAAGTGGGGCAGGGAGGAAAAGTGGCCTCTTCCATGGGCCCTGGGGAGGGCGAGGGTGATGTCAGCATCTGGCTGGAGGGTTGGGTGCAGGGAACAGCATGCACCAAGGCCGTGGGGTGTGTGCTTGGGATCAGACCCTGTGTTCCTTACTGGACAGAGAAACGACAGGTTCTGCTCACCCACATGGAAGCGGATGTGGCTCCCACTTTGCTTCTAAAAACCAAGCTCATCCATATTAATAAGCTATCCTGTAGTTTTAGGCAGAACAGTGATGGTTTCACCACAGAGGAGTTTTAGCAAAGCACTAGCCTACCTTGCTCATGATCTCCAGAGTGTTTGCCTTAGCTCTGAGCCCGTCCTCCCCTCCCTTCTCCTCTCTCCTCCCTTCTCCCCTCCCCTTCCCTCCCCCTTGCTCTTTCTGTTGAAATAGGTGAGGATGCCAGGGCAGACCCAGCAGGCCATGCCCCTGTCCACATCAGACCAAATTTAACACACCTTTGCTGAGAGCCTGACACTTCATCTCCTAGCACCTCACATCAGGGTTGCCACATCTGCACCTCACTGATCAATAATGGGGTGAGGGTTGGCCTAATACAACCCAGTGAGAGCACCACAGACACGTGGCTTTCTGATTGGACTCAAGGACAAAATTACATGATGACCTTGGCCCTTAGGAGGAGTCCTTAACACACTTTCCTAAATCAAATGTCACTGCATAACACTGATGTGCCGCCCCGCCTGCCCAGGGAGCAGCACAGACTTGAGAGCCCAGATCCTCTTTGTCCCTTCTTGATTTCATCGTCCTGGGCACAAGATGCTTAACCTCTCTGACCTTCAGATTCCTCACTTATAAAATGAGGATAGTAATAGCCACCTCTCAGAATTGTTGGGAGAATTAACCACTATACACGGTCTTGTACTTCTTAATACCCGCCCCCCCAATGTGACCTACACTGAGCAAAGGCTCGATATCTGTGTCCTGCCAGGGTGACTACATGGTGCACGGCCCAGGGGCTCTGCTTACGGGGCACAAGTACAGTTAGCTCTGGCTTTTCTCCCCGGTTTATGTGAGAGGACTTCTTTTCTGGCAATCCCCACACCTCTTTTGTCCCCATTCCCTGCCGGCAAGAGTCCCTGACACTAAGCAGCTACCTTGGAGAACTTAGAGAGAAAGCCATCTTAATTAATCGCCCAAGTCCTGGTCAGCATGGCAGGAGGTCCGAGGCTGGGCCTCTCAGCCAGTCAGCGGACTTCAAGGACACCGACAAGTGTGCAAGCTCCCCCCACCCCAAACTGTGCATCCCACCAGCCTTTCTTCCCCAGAATGCAGTTTGCAAGCTTTGTCAGGAGTGTGGGCCACAGGGCGCCTGAGCCTGATTTGGAGTCTTCCTGCCGCCCCCTCCCCCAAGGTGAAGCGTTCAGTGGAGGCCTTAGAATTAGCTGCATCCCGCTCCTCATTCACATCCCTGCTGGTCTCCAGAGGGCAGGTATCTGCCCCAGCCCTGCTCAATACCCATAATTCATTCCTGGCTTAGAGCCCTCCACACCACTTTACTGCCAAACTAATTTAGCTGTCAGTGGGCTTTCTCCTAGCAGTACTGGTCCTAAATTTCACCACCGTCTCATCCTTTCCCACAAAGCCAGGCTGAGTGGAGGGAATGAAGTAGGGAGAGAAGAACTGTGCTTCAATTTATGATCTCTTGGACTCTTCCCAGATGATAAATTTAGTTGCCAAATCCTGATTAATCTCTTTTGTCATTTTTTAAAATAATAAATAGATTTTCTTGTCTGAGCTGAAGACAAAGCAGAGAAAATGGGGATTAGGCACCAGATTTAGCTTTTAACAGGGACCGCAGGTGCACGAACCCTTTGGAAAGATCAAGTAACAGAAACAGTACAAATGGGGCCCCGCCTTCCAGAGAAGCACGCTGCCCAACACGTGTTTGAGCAGGTGCTCAAAACACTGTTAACAGAATGAACTAATGCGTGCGGGAGTGAATGGAGTTTTCAGGCTATTTATCCCTTCGGTGAATACCACTGGAGCCCAGCTTCGGCTAAGAAGGGTTGGCCAGCTTTCTCTGTGAAAGGCCCAGTGGTGAGCGCGGTAGGGTTTGCGGGCCGTGTGCTCTCTGTCACAGCTACTGGTTTCTGCCACTGCAGAGCAAACGCAGCTACAGACGTCATACGAAGGAATGAGCACGTCTGCATCCCAACAAAATGGTATTTTGTTTCATTGGAAACCGTGGCGGCAAGCTGTCTTCACAGACCCTGTGCTAAGGAATTAAAAAGGGTTCAAAGCCCCGGGGTTCACACTCCAGGTTTGTCTTTAACTAGCTGTGTGACAAGGCAAGCAGCAGTGTCTCTGACCACTGAGCTTCCTCATCTGTGAGACAGGGACAAAAGCAGCAGGCACCTCACAGCCACCTCGCTGCCGTGAGGACCGAAGGAGAGGCGAGTGTCGAAGAACACCTCGTGGGCCGCACAGCACGCACTCAGTAGATCGTCACCATCGTTTCATTTTGTTGTTCTCGTCGCCTGTTTCTCTCACTGGAATGTAGGCTCCATTAGATGAGGGACTCTGTCTTGTTCCCGGCTGGATGGCCGGTGGGAGGCAGGGTGAGCAGGCGAGCTGGGCACAGGACATGTGTGCTCTCTAGGAGAACATTAAAGTAAGTGAAATATAGTCTCTGAGTCCAGGGAGCATGCAGTCTCGTATGGGGGAGGACAGACTAAGCACGACTGTCCGGAGCAAACAGGATGGTAGGAAACAGAGGAAGCCAGAGGCAAAGAACCTAATGAAGGGAGGGCGGGGCTGCCAGTGCTTTCCAAGGCTCCGAACCTTTATTTCTGGAAACACCTGCGGATTCATCCCCACCTTCTGATGTCGAAAGCGTAATGCCAAAGCCAGTACTTTGAAGAGATGTACGTGTTACAGAAAAATGCAGGTTTCCCTCGGTCGTCTTTTAGGCTCTCGCCTTTTCATACCCCTGTCAGTGTAGGACAGCACACGAATTAAAAATGGAGGTAAAGCCTCCTGCGACCACAGGACGTGGGCAGAGTTTTCCCAAAAAAGTGTCCTGAAGGAGCAAGCTCGTTGTCTCGAATCTGATCTAAAGCTAACTTCTTCTTTGGTTCCCTTGAGGATTTCTTTCTGATGACAGAGTTCTCCTGACTTCATTTAGGACCACCCGGCAACCCCCTCCACCCCCACCAAACCTGATAATTAACTGAATCGCCATAGTGGGGAGGAAGCGCTGGGCCCTGAGCAAGGAGGCTGTCCTGATTCTGCTCACTGTCACCTCAGACAAGTCATTCTACACATCTGGACTTCTTCCTGCGCTACAAAAGGAGGGGGCTAGGCTCTGTAACTCCTGTTCTGGGATTCGGAGGTTCTGGGGTTGGGTGACCCAGCCGGCCTGCTCATCAGGAGCTGGCAAAGCTGGGTGGGCCAGGAAGCTGATCGATCCCTTGCCTGGCAACACAGTGACCCTGGTGGCAATGTCTTGGGCCACAGGATGGTGTCCCTTAGGCCATGTGTGGCAGGGGAGGACATGCCTGGGTCTCTTGAGAAGAGGTCTAAGGGTGCAGTGAATCACATCGGATATATTTTCATTACCAACAACACCGAGTCGTCGGTCACCTCCGTAAGTGAATCAAGCATGCATCTTGATGGAAGATGCTGCACTGTAGCAGAAAGGAAGGGGGGCCCTGGTGCAACTCTCTACCTTGAAGCTGCCAGTGGATACCTTCATGAGCTCATCTCTTCTTGTCCTCTAAATTCTGGTTTGTTTCTTTAGGATGCTGACTTACCCTACCTTCCCCTCCCCCTCCAATTGCTGCACCATTGCCTAGTAATGTTCCTTTGGCCTTACCCTTGACCTCCCTGTAGCTGTCCTACCTCCAGAAGTCTGAAGTTACCCCGCCCCTCAGTGGAAAGTCTTGTTTCCTCTCCAGCTCACCTGAGGCACCTGGCGTGTACCCATCAATAAAGGTGCCTCATACAGACAAGTGGTTCTCAGTGCGAGGAGGAGCATGCCCCCCCTGGGCAAAGAGGGCTCTGGAGAGGCTTTTTCAAACCCAGGAGCACCCGTACACACAGGGATTCTGACTTGCTCCTCTGGGGAATGTTCTCCTAACAGCCACAGCATTGAGAATCGCTGCCCAGAGCTTTGTTATCCCTTTGAAATACCTCCTTCAGTGCAGTATGTGCAGTCCCTGAATTTTGGACACAGATAGGCACAGAGGTGTGGGAGGAGGGACCAGTGAGTACGGAGCAAAAGGTTTGCTTCCACGTGCGGCCAGAGCCTGTGGAAGGTGGGGGCTGGGGACAGTGAGAGGCAGAGAAGGCTTCTCCCCACCTCCCCCTTCTTCTCCCTCCTTTCCCCTTCCTCTCCCTCTCTCCCACACACCGTGTGGCATTTCACCGTGGGAAGCAGAGTGAAGACGAGCTTGATTTGGTAGATCCATCTTAATATCCCATTCTGCCTGCTTTCTTTTTCCTTCAGTTTTTCGTGGCAGACTTTGGGGCAGAGCGCTGTTGGTGATGGTGGGTGAGGTGACGAGGGGAGCCCTTACTAATTTTCAGACTGTAATACTCACCCTGCCCTTGTTTTGTGGAGGGAAGTCCATCCTGAGGTGGTTAGAAGGATGCTTAGGCTTTATTCTGTATACAAGTCACTTGCGGATCTTGTTAAAATGAGTCAGCAGGTCTGGGACAGGCCGAAGGGTCTCTGTTTCCAACGAGCTCCCAGGTGGTGCTGATCTGTGGCCACACTTTGAGCAGCGAGGCCTTGGGAGAGAGGAGGTTTGCCTGCACCTTCGTTTCTGTTTGTTAATGACTCGAATCGCCAAGCCCAAGGCTCTCAGAGTCACCTGCTGGTACCCCTCCTCACCCCAGAAGCTGCACTGTCAGTGGTCCCCTTTCTCTTGAGCGTTGTCACATGATCAAGTGAGCTCAGAATCCTCTGTTTCATTCTTCAGCCTGAAAACAGAAGCAGTGGAAACCTCTAGTTGCCCAGGGAGGGCCCACTTTCTTTCTGGTCCATTTAAGGGAATTTTACTATGTCCATTACTCCCCTGGGGATACTGTAGTTATCTGTGGCTGTCCAACAAAGTGCCACAAAGCCTAACTTAAACTAACCAGCATTTACTGCTCCTCAGTTCCCGTGGGTCAGGAATTCCGGGGCAGTTTAGCTGGGTGGTTCTGGCTCAGGGTCTCTTGAAAGTGCAGTCATCCGAAGGCTTGACTGGAGGATTCACTTCCAAGGTGGTGCATCCACGAGGCCGTTGGCGGAAAGTGTCACAGCCTTGCTAGCTGTTGGTAAAAGGCCTCAGTTCCTCACCACATGGACCTTTCTAAAGGGCTGCTTACTCGCCCTCAAGCAGAGTGAATGATGCAAGAGAAAGAGAGAACAAGAAGGAAGATGTGATGGCTTTACGATCCAGTCTCAGATGGCAGGTACCACCACCTGGGCTTTGTTCTGTTTGTTAGAAGCAAGTCACTAAGTCCAACCCACACTCTAAGGGAAGGAAGTAGGCTCTACCTCTGGAGATGAGTAGCAGCAAAGAATTGACAGACGTATTTTTAAACCACCACAGGTGCCCCCCACCGGCCAAGGAGCCACTGTGGGAGGTGACTCACTGAAGGGCGAGCTATCCCTGGTTGTTGCTCTTCCTAGAGTGCCAGTGAGGTTACGAACAGACCCCTCTCCTTGTAAAGACACTTTCAAAATGGAAAGTCAACCATTCCATTCTACTGAGGCAGGGTCCACCAACTGCTTGTGAAACCGCGAAGCAATTGTAGTGCCCGGAGGGCAAGTGCAACACAGTGATTGAGGGCCGGCCTTCAGGGTCTGGCAGTCCTGAATCTGAGTCCTGGCTCTGCCTGCTACCAGTTGTGTGCCCATGTGAAAATCACTGGAGGCTCAGTGTCTTTATTTTAAAGCTGGGGCGGGGATTGAGGGATACTAATAGTACCTATCGCAAAGCGTTTCGTGAGACTGAGGCGAGACATTGCATGTAAGGTGCATAACCCCTGGGCTGGCAGACGGTGAGAGTTCACTACCTGCCGGTTGCTATTAGCGGTTTCTCTTGACACTCTGCTTCCACCGGAGGTGAGAGCTTCCTGTGCTCGAAGAATCGCCAGCCACGGTTTCTGTGCTGCCTTCACCCGTGCCCTTCTCTCACCTCACCCGGTTCTGAGTGGTCTGCCTGGCCTCTGCCAGTGACTGAAGGCTGTTCCGCAGGTAGACAGATGCTCATGACAGGCCAAGGCACAACTCCTCCCTGGGCCAGTTCCTTCACCCGCCATTCCCCTTCTTAAAAAGGAACATCAGCCAGAGTCCAAGGCAGAGAGAGACCCATTGGCCCCTCTCTTCTCATATAGGTTTCTTTTTTTTTTTTGTCAAAAAATGTTTTATTGTTGAAATTATTACAGAAGACCCCCATTTCTCCCCACCCTTTGACCCCTGCCCACCCCCAGGTCTTCAGCACATTGTTGTCTGCGTCTATGGGATATGTGTATTTGCATATATGTTCTTTGGCTAATCTCTTCCAGTCCTCCAACTGCCCTCCTTTCTGAGATCTGTTAGTCTATTCCATGTATCGTTGCCTGTGGTCCTGTTTTGTTCATCAGTTTATTTTGTTCACTAGATTCCACATATGAGCCACATATGGTATTTGTCTTTCTCTGACTGGCTTATTTCACTTAGCGTAATATTCTCCAGGTCCATCCATGCTGTATCGAAGCATAAGAGTTCCTTCTTTTTCACAGCTGCATAGTATTCCATTGCATAAATGTGCCAAGTCTTTTTTTTTTATTTTATTGATTATGCCATTACAGTTCTCCCATTTCCCCCTTCATTCCCCTCTACTCTGCACACCCCCTCCCACCCACACTCCCCCTCTTTAGTTCATATCCATGTATCATAAGTTCTTTAGCTTCTACATTTCCCATACTACTCTTGTCCTATCCCTGTCTATTTTGTCCCCACTATCTATGCTACTTATCCTCTGTACCTTCTCCCCACCCTCTCCTCCCACTCCCCTGTTGCTAACCTTCCATGTGACCTCCATTTCTGTGGCTCTGCTCCTGTTTTAGGTGACTGCTTAGTCTGCTTTTGTTTTAGGTGTGGATGTTAATAACTGTGAGTTTGCTGTCCTTTTACTG
>PVKM010012761.1:0-30936 GCA_004027735.1 Carollia perspicillata | reverse complement strand
AAGAAAACCACGATTTACCTTTGTCTCAAATACCCTGTACGTGATACCTGCTTCCCTGCCAAAAAATGAGAAACAAAAATGCACACACACACAAAAGACAAACAACAACAATAACAACGAACAGTCAAGAGACAAGAACAAGCCGCGTGTAACCCAGATGTTGGGAATATCAGAGAAAACATGTAAAACTCTTATTAACATGTTAAATGCTGTGCATGAACTAATGGTGATTTTCAAGAAGAGAGACGAAACACTTAAGGAAGAGTCAATTTGAAACATTATAAAATAACATATTAAAAGAGAATAACTTTGACGTATTCATCAGTAGACCTGAAAGAGCTAAGAAAATAATTTGTGAACTTAGAAATAGGTCAGCATAAATTACCAAAACTGAAAATCAAAGATAAATAAGAGCCAAACAAATAAACAAGCAAAAAGAATAGAGCACTGAAGGACTATGGGACAAAATATGAATGATCTAACAAACTTGTATTTGGAATTCCAGAAGGACTGAAGAAATCTTAGAAAAAAATAGATGGAGAACATGCAGAAAAACATTGAAGTGGAAATGGCTAGGGATTTTCAAAAAATAAACAAACAAACAAAAAGAACAAGAACAAAGACAAACATAAAAAAAGGAAGAAGAAAAAGAAGAATGGCAAGCATATAAGTCCAAAGAGGTCAGGATACCAAGCTGGATGAATAACATAGAATATGCAGAAACACACATGTATACATCAGTGCTTATTTTATGGCCACAGAATGGTAAATTTCTCTCACAGGAATTAGCCAATCAAAATAGGGCTTTGCCCACAGAGGTTGAATCACAGATCACTTTTTATGTCCAGAGCATTTTGCCATGGAGATGTCATTCTTTAAAGCAAAGAGAAATGAGTATGTGCAGACTTCATTCTCATTCCTCCATATTTAGGCCTGCAGGCCACACATTTCTTCCATTAGAACACTGGCTAGCAGTCCTCACGTAGACTTGCCAAAATGCAAGGGGGCTAGGAAGTGTCGTCTTCCCAGTATGCAGAAGGATACTGGGAATCCACTGGAAACACCTATGGCAGATGCCTCTTAAGTATCCAAATTAAATTATGTAGTAGTAGACAGTTGGATGCAGAAATTTGGAGCAGGGTTGTGGTTAGGATTGATGATAGAAAAGTGAGATACACAGATGTATAAATACGATGCATAGGTATGGTATTAAATGATTATCCAGGTAGTGAATGTAGACAGAAAGAAGGGGCAGAGACACTTCCAGGTACTCTCTCCTTTACCACTGAGAAAAGAGAAGTTACAAATCATTCAGAAAACCAGCGGGTAACCTAACCAGCTGGTAAGACATAAGGAAAAGGAGGAGTCTGTGTGGTGCCCCAGAAGCCAAGTGGAGAAAGAGTCTCAAAGAGGAGAAAATAGTGAATGGTAATAAATACTGCTTGGGTGTGAGGTGAAGGCCAGACCCCAATACATATTGAGATGGGGAGCACTGGCAGCAGAAATGAAAGCAGATCGATAACATGCTGGGAATAAGCCTGGTAACAGTGGGTTCAAGAGCAAAGGAGACGTAAAGAAATGCAAGAGCAAATGCAGATAAATGAGTCAGGGTACAAAGTAACATAACTGTGCTTACAGTCTGCTGTAAACACTAAAAAATGACAGGTATTTTTATTGTAATAGTATTCCAGTATGTCATTTTCAAGGTCGGGGAGAAGCAGGGCAGTACCTAAAAAGAGGTGTGAAGTATAGAATGCCTTATCATTGTTTTTTATGGGAAAATTTTAAGCATATGTGTCCTGATAGGAACTGTCAATAAAGAAAGAAAATTGGGTTATTTAGAGTGGAGATGGGATAATTATAGTAAAAAAGTAAATTTGATCATTGAAATAAGATAAGTACTATATAGCACATAATTTGAGTGGGTAGTCTTATGAACCAACAAAAGTAATATATAGGCCTGCAATGAAGCTTCTACTGTTGATGACTGACAACCTACGGATGTAGCTCTTTCCCATAAAATTATTTTTAACTTTAAATAAATGAGAAGTTTTGATTTTACAATTTTATATGAAAACTAGAGAGTAATGTGTTAACACATACACACACATGCAGGCACACTCAAGAAAACATTTGGTATGAAAAGCTATAAGAAATAATTTGCATAGTTTTAGTCAGATTATGCAAGGTACATTGACTGCTGTTTAATAAAGTAGACATAATTATAACTTATATATTCTATTTTATATGCCATGGCATTATTCAAATTGCCATAATAATTGAAAGTTAGATAGTGCTTGGTCGAGATAGAATTGACCCAACCTTATTCATGCAGAAGGAATGTACTCATAGAACATGACCTAAAGAGTCCAGAGTCCAGACTTTCTCATGGTTCTGAATATTTAAAAAACATTTTGTTTTTGGTCAATGTAATTGTCTTCTATCAGACATACATTGAGTTTACTTCTCAAATTGAAGGTGGAAATTGGTTTATATAATAATATCTCTTATGATCTTGAAGCCATCTTAAATTAACATTTCTCCATCTATCCTAAGAATAATAATAATAATAATAATAATAATATCATTTTCCTAATACTGACTAAAAGTTAGTTTTTAACTTTCACATCTTTATTGTATTATTTTTTTAAAGGAAAAGGGAGAGCTGTAAATTTTATGCATGAAAAAATACATTTTACAATTTTGTTCTGAAAAATAATTTTAATTTTTTTAAAATCTTTGAGTAAAAATAAAATGTCATAACAAAAAGCAAAATGGCTAACAAAGTGTAGCACAATACAAAGTGTATTTATATTATTAATTGAATGGCAAATTATATGACCTAGTTTCATGTATGCAATTAGCATTTCTACCAAATTTCTTATTCTGAATTACTGGAAATACATTGGCGCCCAGGAGAACCAGCGGGGTACTATCTATTTTAAGTATGCATTAAAAGCAGGTTATGATGAGCTTTAAGCTATTTGAATTTATTAGTGATTTATCAATTTTGAGAATAGTAAAGCTATATCTAATGTATTATGTAAAATGCACCTCATTTCTATTTTCTAGTAAATAATAGGCAAGGGATAAAAAGAATTCCTTTTTTTCTCCACTCTCTTAAATCCCTAAATTGAACTTAACTAGTAGAGAAGCATAGATTAAATGACCTTTTTTTCATAACTGAGAAATGATTACTTCATTTAAAATTTATTTTTTTATGATTCAAGGGATATTTGGTCTCCTGTTGTAGTAGTGTTGGGTTAAGGGAAGGGATTCTTACCAGCATTTTGCCTCATATATTAAGTGAAACTTTACATCTGTTTTTCACTTCTAAAACATGAAAATCTATTTTCATACAAAATATAGTCAGTTTATATTAACTAAATATATTTAAATTTAAATGACTTTTATTAGTCATAAATTTACCAAAGTATTCGATTGTTTTTTACCTAGTTACTAAGTAGTTCATATTTATTCTTCGTAAATGAGAAAATAAATATATGTTTTTCCTATGGCATTAAACACTATAGTATATTAGAATGTAAGTTTAATTATTTATTTCAATAAATATCTTGTAACCTCAAAAAACTAAATGATAGTTTATTTATATTTATGAAGGCTAATTAAGTAAAGAAATGTTAATCTATTCAATGGTGAATCATTTCACCTTCAATGGTTTAAAATAATTTTAATATGTTATACCTGGAAGGCAATTTTCCATTTTTCAAAAGCAATTGTGATCATGAAAAGCAAAATTGTTAAATAGTTTGATTTAGTTCCATCCAAAAACATGCATTCTATTCTTAACTTCTCAGCATTTTAAGAGATAAAGCAGATTCAGACACAGAAGATACATTTAATCTTTCTCCTTAATTACTTTCTCAAATTTTATATTCTTTTCTAAAGTGTTATGTCAAGCATCTAGCATTTTCCCACCCAAGACTCTATTTGCAGAAATATAGATCTATAGTTTAATAAGGCATATAATTTTTAGTTAAGGTTTAATTACTCTAATAACCACTATTCTGGCTCCTATCACCTACATTAGCTTTGTCTGTTAAACTTCGTAAGACAAAATCAGAGAATATGTCCTCTGTGGTCATGACATTTTCTTCATTGTTTTGCATATGAACTTCACCATATTTTTCTGTACAGCAGAAAAATTGTTTCTTTTTCATTACTATGTCATATTTAATCACATGACTACATCGCAGTTCTGTTACTGATTCTATTTTTGAAGAGTAATTCAGTTGTTTGTGGAAATATTTTTAATATAACTGTTGTGAACAGTCCTGTATGGCTTTGTGTGTTTGTTTGTTTGCTTGCTTGTTTGGGTTTTTAGTGCTAACCATTTACACTTATTTCCATAGACAGATAGATAACAAAACCCTGTAAGTTTTTTAGGTGTTTGGCATTCTCATCAATACTTGGTATTATTTGTCCTTAAAATTTTCTGGTTAATACCTCAATATGATTTTAATTTACATTTTACTGATGAACAAAGTGCTGAGCAACTTTGATACCAACCATTTGCTATTTATTAATCAAGTTCCCATTTGGATTTTTGGTCCATTTTTAAATTGAGTTTTTTTTGTCTTATAATTATTGATTCACAGTTTTATTTATACAAGATAAAAAATTCTTGGTTGAAAATAGCACAGATTTTTTTTATTCTCAATCTGTGGTTATGTTTTCAACTGTAATGATGGTATATTTTGAAAAATATAAATCCTTCACTTATCAAACTTTTAATTTTTGATGTTTTACTTGTTCTGAATAATAATTATTGGCCTAACCGAGGTATAACTGTGAGGGGATTTGTGCATTCATTAAAGTCTCTAAACAGTTGACTTGAAATAAGGATCATATCACTGGTGGGCCTGACTTAACTGATCGAATGCTCTTGATACAGGGCCGAGGCATTCTGAGGGAGAGAAAAAGTCACCTGGGTACACCAGCTTCAGCCCGGCTCTCTCTCGTGGGGGTCCCTGCTGTTCATGATCTGTCCTTCCTGATGATCTGCCCTTTTGACTTTCGACTTGATTAGCTAACCCCTCAAATCCACAATTGCACAAGCCAGTTTCTTAAAATAAACCCCTAAATGGACATATAATTTTACATATAAATATAACCAATTATATTTATGTAAATGTCATTTTACTGGCTCTACTCTAGTTGAATCCTGACTGATAGAGGCAAGAAGATTTGATTAGCATAGGTACAAACTTTCATCATAAAATCTGGCAGGAGATAGCATACATAAACATGTTGATCTGACTGAGAAAGAGAAGATGATGTCAAGGAACTTCAAAATCAGAGTACAGTAGCCCTCTCTTATCCACAGAAGATACATTTCGAGACCCAAGTGACTGCCTGGAACCACAGATAGTAGTGAATCCTATATATGCTGTTTTTCTTCTGTATGTACAAACCTATGATAAAGTTTAATTTATAATTAGGCACAGTAAAACATTAGTAACAGTAACTAAAAACAGAAAAATAATTTCAGAACTTTTACCTTTTCACTTAAAGAAAGTACTTCATGACTTCTCTCCGGCATATTCAAATTGCCACTGTTACAACTCTTGTACTATGGGGCCGTTACTAAGTAAAATTAGGGTGACTTGAACACAAGCACTGCAATACCACGGCAGTTGATCAGACAACTGAGATGGTCCCTACCTAACCGGTGGGGAAACTGTATGGGGAGATGCTGGACAAATGGAGGACTTGCTTGTTGAGTGGTATGGAGCAAGATGGCGTGAGATTCCATCACACTACTCAGAACAGCATGCGACCTAAAACTTACAAATTGTTTATTTCTGGAATGTTCTATTCAATATTTTTGGACTGGGGTTGATCACAGGTCACTGAGACTGCAAAAATTAAAGCTGCAGATAAGAGAGGACTCCTGTACATCTAATTAGAGATCTCAACAATGGTGGCTGGATTATTACCTATTTTAAGATTTAGTTCCTTTCTAAAGGTAATTCTAGGTCTTCACTGAAATAAAAAAAAAATGACTAATGTGCATGGTTCTGAAAAACTCTTAGTTGCTATGAAGTTATTTTTTTAAAGATTTTATTTATTTATTTATTTTTAGAGAGAAGGAAGGGAAGGAGAAAGAGAGTGAGAGAAACATCAATTTGTGGTTGCCTCTCACATGGCCCCCACTGGGGACCTGGCCTGCAACCCAGGCATGTGCCCTGACTGGGAATTGAATTGCTGACCCTTTGCTTCACAGGCCCGTGCTCAATCCACTGAGCTACACCAGCCAGGGCATGAAGTTATTTTCTTAGATAACTTTTAACAAATGGTATCTGAGGAACATAATACGATTCTTTATATTGAATCAAATCTGTAAGTTCTTTACTATATGAAAAGTGATGTAATAAATATTGAGAAGAACCCTGGTTGGTGTAGCTCAGTGGATTGAGCACAGGCCTGTGAACCAAAGGGTCAGCAATTCGATTCCCAGTCAGGGCACATGCCTGGGTTGTAGGCCAGGTCCCTAGGAGAGGACACATGAGAGGCAATCACACATTGATGTTTCTCCCCCACTCTTTCTCCTTCCTGTCCCTTCTCTCTAAAAATAATAAATAAAATAATTTTTAAAATATTGTGAAGATATCAAAATGTGTTTGTATTTCAAAGTAAAATATAAAGGGATTTTTTTCACTGAAATTGATTTTCCATTTTAAAACAGTTGCTATTACATATACACATATATACATATAAATTACATATATACATATATATAGATATACACATCAGTAACCACTCATGAATATCTACTCTCATGAATATGCTAACTACCAAAATCTCTATTACTTTCTATATCAAATATTGAATTAAGGTCTACACACAATAAATTTAATAAAGTCTCTACAGAACTTAAATCATCATCCACTAATTCATATAAAATTATACACTGCAAATATAACATTTCTAATAAGAAATAAAATAAAGTAAATCCAAGTCAATATATTTGGCAAAGTCTACTTAATATACTGGATAAAAATACTGAATACTGACAGCATCTATAGTATAGTAATACAAACTTCAACCACGCACTGAAAAATGTATGAACTTCTCAAGTGAATCAAGTGATCACAATAAAAAGCTAATGACTTGGACAGCTTCTGACTGTATCACTAAAATAGACAAGATATGATATACCAAAACTTTCAAAATAAGTTCAAAATTACACATGATACAGCACCCAGGTAACTTTGCAATGCCACAATAAATATAAATGCTTAAGTTCTCGCACCACATTAGTAATTTACTTATAAAATAACACTGAAATTAGGCTCCATACAACCTATTTTATCTAGAAACAAAACATGGAAAGAAGTAGGACTTATAAGTATTTAAGCATCTGTCCTAATCCTAATTGACACAATTTTCTTTTATTTTATCAAGCTGTATATAACCCAATAAAAACTATGCTGGAATTATGACAACAAAAGATGAAGGGGAATTTATCTATGTGATGTGACTTGAAGGCACCTGAATGGCTCTGCCAAACCTAAGCATTCCCTTGCTTGCCCCTGGTTAATTTTTTGAGCCTTTTGTAACATTTCAAAATGTAAATGATAAATAATAAACTCACTTTAAAAAGTGTATAAATTGAGTAGGAGGAAGAAGTATAGTGAACTAATCTTGTTCTATTTCAAGGACTACTTCACATCGGTTTACTAGATTACAAAGTTGTTGGCTTTGGACTTCCAGCCTACATGGAGGGAAAGGAACATATACTGTGCCTCCTCACACAACCAAAAGAAGGACAACAACAAATTAAAAAATAAAAAACAATCAGAACTGCCAGAAAATTGAACTGTATGGAAATCCAACAACCAGGGAGTTAAAGAAGAAACATTTATCCAGACCAGTAGGAGGGGCGGAGACTGTCAGCAGGGCAGAGAGGACTCGAGGCAAGGTGGCAGCTGGTGGATCAGGGCAAGGAGGCAGCTGGCAGAGCAAGTGGTCCCATATTTGTATGCGGATAAACTGGGAGGAACAACTGGGGAGAGAGACAGACCACACATCCCAGGGTTCCAGCGTGGGGAAATAAAGCCTCAAAACCTCTGACTGAAAAAATCTGTGGGGATTGAGGGGCTGGAGAAACTCTCAACCTCACAGGAGAGTTCAGTGGAGAGACCCACAGGGTCCCAGAATGTGCACAAACCTACCCATAAGATTATCAGCTGATTTCTCAAAAGAAACCTTACTGCCAAGAAGGGGCTAGAAAGAAGTATTCAGAGTCATGAAAGGAAAGGACCTTCATCCAAGGTCACTCTATCAAGCAAAGCTTTCATTTAGAATGGAAGGGCAAATTAAGTTCTTCCCAGATAAGGTCAAGTTAAAGGAGTTCATCATCACCAAACTCTTATTATATGAAATGTTAAAGGGACTTATCTAAGAAAAAGAAGATAAACAATATGAACAGTAAAATGACAACAAACTCACAACTATCAACAACTGAATCTAAAAACAAACAAACAAAAAAACCCCAAAAAACAAAAGCAAACTAAGCAAACAACTAGAACAGGAACAGAATCACAGAAATGGAGATCACATGGAGGGTTATCAGTGGAGAGGGGGAGGGGAAAATGAGAGAAAAGATACAGGAAGTAAGTAGCATAGATGGTAGATAGAAAATAGACAGGGGAAAGGTAAGAATAGTATAGGAAATGGAGAAGCCAAAGAGTTATAAGTCTGGAACCGCCAGCGGGCACTGCCCTGTGTGTAGGTTAGTCCTGGCCTGCACTGAGAAAACACATTCTCTTTTTTTTGTGGAAGCAACCTCCCCCCAGACTAAAATTCAGTGCAAGTAGTTTATTTGAGACAGGGAAAGAGAGGAATGGAGTGGAGAGAGGAAGGAGTACATTATCAAGCCAGCTGCCCGTGTAGACCTAGGTGTCCTGTCTCACTGGGAACACGCCTGGAGACACTGAGGAAGACAAGTAAGTGTCAGAACTGCCACACCTGACAGGAGAGAGAGCCGAGGTCTTTATCAGACTCCCGTTGGCTCTGTCTGAGGGTGTGTGGGGGTGCTGGGGTATGGTGGGTATTTGACTCTAAAGTATGTATAGCCTGCTGCACACTGGTAAAGTCAGGTTTAGAGGCCAGAGAGCCCAGAGGTGGAGTAGCAGCTGGTATTTGGAAGTCAGGCTGGTGTGCCCTGGGTGCTGAGTCTGTGGGTGGGGCACAACCCACCTGTGGCACCAGAACTGTGGAGAACAAAGAAAGCTGCATGAGCATAAGGAGTTAGTGTTAAGAAAATAAGGTTAGAAAAGCCATAACTGCATAACCACCCTAGGCTTGTGTTCCAAGAAGTTAAGAAAGGCAGGGCTGACCTAGCAGATAGCCACCTGGACAGTTGCCCAGGTGAAAAGTTTTACCCCTGCCCCAGCCCTTAAGCACAGGCTGAGCACGAGCTTCCCCGACCAATTAATTACCAAGGAGAGCACGGGCCTAGCATGAGTTTCCCAGCCTATGGCTAACTGCCACATCTGCTTCTGTAAAAGTGCTTGCTTGCTCACTTCTATAAAAGAATCTAGCTGTGAGCCTTAAGGCGTGACTCTCATTTGCAGCTCTTAGGAGCACTGTGTCTCCGGACACGTTCGGAGAGTTCGCCCCTGCACAGGTAAAGCTTTGGCCAAAAAAACATCACGTTTGAATCCTGAAGGTTCCTGGACATTTGTTTCTCGTGTCGGTGTATGCAACAGAACCATGCCAGAGAGGACTGCGTCCAGAAAAGGCAGGTCTGTGCCACGGGGAGAAAGACAGACCTAACTGTGAAAACATAAAAACTTCAGGTTTGCACATGTTTGAACAGTAACTGCCTGATCATATTTGTTGAGCATATTGTTGTGACTAATTAGATTTTAGTTGTACTCAGGAATATGGAAACTACTATTTATTGTGAACTAGTATGTACCAGGCATGCTACTGGACAAATTACTTTATTTATTTTTGCTATAACCCTTAGGACCTCATTATACCTATTTAAAAGAAGAAAGATTGAGGCACAGAAAAGCTAACTTTCAATTGCACACAGCGAGTTTATGATAAAAATGGAATTTAATATGAGACTTCCCATAGTGTGCAATGCTATACTTGGCACACAGTTAATGTACTAATGCACAGCAAAATGACCAACGTGAATGAGGAAGACATGGGAAAAAAGACATTTTAAAATACAGACATTTTAATTGAACTACTTTCAATAGAGATTTAATTTGGAAGTGTTTTCATTTATGCATAATAACATTTTGAAATCCCCCCAAGCCATAGTGATGGGAGATGTTACTTGTTAACCACATTTGTACCCACACAGTTTTCCCCAGTGGTTCCCATAGTCTGCATTCCCACCAACACTGCACTGGGGTTCTCTTCTCTTCACAACCTCATCAGCACCTGTTGTTTGCTGATTTGTTAATGATGGTCATTCTGGCCAGTGTGAAGTGGTGTCTCATTGTGGTTTGAATTTGCATCTCTCTGATGACTAGTGATGGGGAGCATCCTTTCATATGTTTATGGGCCCTCTGTCTGTCCTCCTTGGAAAAGTGTCTATTCAGGTCCTTTGTTCATTTTTTAATTGGGTTGTCTTCCTGGTGTTGAGTCGAATGAGTTTTTTACATATGTTGGAGATGAAACCCTTGTCCAATGTATCATTGGAAAATATGTTCTCCCATACCGTTGGTTACTTTTGATTTTGTTGATGGTTTCTTTAACAGTGCAGAAGGTTTTTTATTTGATGCAGTCCCATTTGTTTATTTTTCCTTTATTTCCCTTGCTCTAGGAGATCTATCAGCAAAAATATTACTACATGGGATCTCTGAAATATTACTGCCTATGTTTTCCACTAGGACTTTTAGGGTACCGTGATGTATGTTTTTTACCCATTTTGAGTTTATTCTGGTGTATGGTGTAAATTGGTGTCTAGTTTTACTTTTTTCATAGGTACCAGTCCACTTCTCCCAACACCATTTATTGAAGAGACCACCTTTACTTCATTGCATGGTCATGCCACCTTTATCAAATATCATTAATTCACCATGGAGACATGGATTTATTCCTGGGCTCTCTATTCTGTTCTTGTATCTGTTTTTATGCCAGTTCCAGAATGTTTTCATTACAGTGGCTTTGTAGTATAGTTTGACAATGGGTATTATGATCCCTCCAGCCTTGTTCTTCTTTCTCAAGATTGCCAAGGATGTAAAAGACCTATACTCAGAAAACTATAGAACACTGAAGATACTGAGGAAGAAACAAATAAACGAAAGTACATCCTGTGTTCATGGATTGGAAGAATTAGTATCATTATAATATCCATACTACTCAAAGCAGTCTATAGGTTCAACACAATTCCTGTTAAAATATCAATGGCATATTTTACAGATCTGGAAGAAATATTTCAAAAACTTATCTAGAACTACATTTTCACTGCTTCTAAATCCTTACTAGATGCCTGTGCACTACAGAGACACTTGTCTTAACTATGGCCTCACAGAGGAAAGAAGTTTACGCCTTTGAACCTATTCCTGCTTTCCAATGTCAGAGGAGAATGCTTGCATTGAGATTAAAATTTTAGGAATTCACCTAAATCAGTGATTAACACTGTGGGAAAATAATTTCACTTCACCATTTGCAAGAGTGTGACTGATAACAACATCTGAGAATGAGTCTGTTTGTCTATATTTTTTGCTTTCAGTAAATTATATGTTAAAGTTTCTTTACTTTTAACATTTAGTTGCATGTTTTCTGTGATAGTAGTATACTTGTAAAAGATATAGAAGTGACTTGGAGAATTTTAACACATGAAAGATATCATATATATTCCTTTTCCATCAAATATTCATGGCACATATCTATCTAAAATAAAACATAGATTATAGATATAATTAAGATTTATAATATGGCAATGAATATTGAATTTTTAAGCCTGAAGTGTTTTCTGCCCAATGGACTTAGTTCTTATTGAGGACAGTCATAAATAACTTTAAAATACTCCAATGTGATAAGAAGAAACTGTAAATTAGGTCATTGTGGAATTATAGTTCCCTTGCTTAATGATTGTAGAAAATTGCCTGGCAATGGAACAAAGAGAAAGAGGGCGGTGTGGTGAATGCCAGCTAATTAAACCAATAATTGCTTCTTGTTGTGTACCCAGATAATGCGCC
Organism: Carollia perspicillata; assembly: GCA_004027735.1. Lineage (NCBI taxonomy): Eukaryota > Metazoa > Chordata > Mammalia > Chiroptera > Phyllostomidae > Carollia > Carollia perspicillata. The sequence continues at coordinate 18,742 of PVKM010012761.1, read as the reverse complement.
CCTGATAATTTTAAATGAAGTCTTGAAGCAGTCTTCTTGAATGAACTGCTGTGCTGGTTAAAGCTTTACTACATACGATTCACCCTGTGCTGAAACGGTGGCCTACTTCTCAGAGCTCCTAGCATGGCTTCATTAAAAAAAAAAAAAAATCAATGGCATGGAAGACTTCTAATATTGAAATGTTTATGTCAGATAGTATCTTTGTCTTGATTTTTTTCTTAAAACATATTTGTGTCACATGATATGTGTGCATTGGAAGATTAATTTCTCTAATAGTAGAGATGCTACACTCATGTAATTTTCTGGGAAGATTTAGGGACATTAAAATGTGTTGATTTTCAAAACCCTTTTGAATTAACCATAATATATTTTACATACCTGAGTTTATATTATTAAACATTAGCTCTGATGGATGTGTCTCAGTGGGTTGAATGTCACCCTACAAACTGAAGGGTCACCTATTTGATTCCTGGTCTTGGCACATGTCTGGGGTGTGGGCCAGGTCCCCGGTTGGGGGCATGCGAGAGGCAGCTGACTGATGTTTCTCTTGCACATCTATGCTTAGCTCTTTCTCCTTCTCCCTCCCTTCCCCTCTCTCTAAAAATAAATAAATAAAATCTTAAAAAAATAAATATATAAAAGCAGCAAGATATTAGGACTTTCATCGAATAGGTAACTTGTTCATCCTGCAAGATCACTAATACTATTTTTGACCCTACATCGTTCAACTATTCTTGTTCAGGTGTAGTGTGCTGGTGTCTCCAAGAAAGATGAATCCAAAGTTTTACACATTTTTATTATTTAATATTTATCTTTCTATGATAAAGTTTCTAGTGATATTATTTATCTGCATTGATTTTCTATAATAACCATTCTTCCTATTTATAACACTAACAATAATACCACATTCTTTTTTTATTTTTAATATAGGAGACAGACAAGGAATGTCAGAGTTTTATGTGATTTATTGGATAGTATAAACCGCAATACTAAGCTTTTTAAATTTTTATAGTGGACTACACACCTGTATTGTTATGTGCTTGGTTAGCATCTCATAATTCTGATGACTTAATAGTTCATATTTGGCCACCTTCCAAGAGTGAACTCTAAAAGACAGTTTTGGCATTCATCCTCATCAAGTTTTAGTTATTTGCAAGCTTTTTAACAATAATTTTTTACATAAGATAAAGTGAGATGTTTTAATCATGCAATTATTTGCATATATTATTCCCTTTCTCAAATAGTTTATCTGAAATTAATATACTCTTAGGTATCAGGGGTTTCTCAAACTAAGGAGGGTCCCCTAGCCAGGGCTCTAATTAAACCAGTAATTGCTTCTTGTTGTGTACCCAGATAACGTGCCCCTGATAATCATAAGTCATTACTTCAGAGTATATCACACATTTGGATAATAAACACATTTAAATGTCATATGTGCTCCAGCACCAATAAATTTCCAGATACTCTAATTGTGAATATTCTAAACTATCCATATGTTTCTTTCTTCTCTATATAAACTCTCCTGAAAATCCACATATATTTAGTTTTTATCTGTAAATAAATTATATGTTTTTTTTTCATGGAGATATTCCTTGAAAGGCAGGTGGAAGGCAGAGTTGGTAGCATCTTTCTTTAGTACATTACCAAATGGAGCTCCATGAATACAGATGCTTGCTGAGTAGTTTGGAGCCAACTTGTTTACATTGATCGAGAAGTTTATGTTATTCCATGTTTTATTCAGCCAATTGTCGACGATATCCCAAAATGGAATTTTTAAAGGGAAAGGAGACTATCAACTATAATATTTTATATATTACATCTAAATTATTTAGTCTTCAATTGCAAACATTTGAAAGTATGATATTAAATGGAACTCACAATTTTAGGAGGATAAGGATGCTAGATGATTTCACAGTGTCCTTGGTGTCAAATCAGAATAAAAATATTATGGACCCTTGTCTCATTGTGAGGGTTTATGTGTTATTCTGGTATTGACATTATCTTTTCAGACACATAGGCATCTTCTCAGTTCACCCTATAAACATCATAATTTTTGCAGTTAACACACAAAACAATCCCCTCTGACACAGTCACTTGGCCTGTAACACAAGGCCATACCCTACTAGTTCACTCTGCTCCGATGCTAAGATGGCTAAATAAACTTAGTTTCTTTCTATCCACTGACTGTTTGATAAGCTTTTGAGTTTATGGAACCAACTCTGATAATACAAAGTACCTACAGTATCTGTTGAGAAAAAAATGCACAAGCACACACATGCCTAGGCATTGTTTCAGATAGCATATTAGTAGAAATCAGGTATACATAAAGTCTACAGAAATATTTTTTCATGTATGTCATTACATTTTTCTTACCAAATTATTGTACAAAAAAGCTTATAATACAGACGAGGTGATAGAAAAAAAAATATTCCATTTAAAATGTTATGTTATTTCCTTTTTTAAAAAATGTTAATTATTGTTCAAGTATAGTTTTCTGCTTTTTCTCCCCACCCCAGCTCACCCCCCAGCCCTCCACACCTTTCTCCCATTTCCATGCCCCCTCCCCATTATTGTCCGTGTGTTCTTTAGACTTGTTCCTGTAAACGCTTCACTTCTTTCCCCTGAAATTCACTCCCCTCTCCCCTCTGGTCACTGTCAGCCTATTATGTTATTTTCATGTAAACAGTGCATAAAATCTTTGTAGTTTCTATTTCATTATAAACTCTCTTTATGATTAAAGGTTTTTATTATTATATCTCAATTATGTTTATAGAAGACCACTATTTTAAAGTGTTTTTGAGACATCTTGCCAATATTTACTTTGAAAAAAATGGGGAAGCATTTTATAAGACAGGGTGAGTGCTTCCAACAAGCAAAAAAGTTCTCTACATGTATTAATTTCTTAGAAATCTTGGAAAATTACAGCTGATAAATAGTTAATGTGTTTTTAGCTTAATTCTTGTATTTTAGGATGAGTAAGATTGTAATGTTGAAAAGTTATTTGTTTAACTATGATATAAACGAGACCTTAATTTTCCTGGTTTAATTATATAATGTTATAATTTTATAGTCCTCCATAAATACGCAAAGTTTCCAATTTCACGATAGCACTTTGCTGGAGTAATCTGATTACAGGTGACACACACCTGTGTTGAGCACAGAACTAAAGACACACAGGCTTAGAAGCAGCCATTTTCCCAGCAGAGCCTGTTACACCTCGGTCACAGAGGAGTAGGCCACTCACAGTGCATCCCTCCACAAAGGAAATTCCCGAAACCTACTTTTAACACAAGTGATCATCCTGAAAATTCATGCAAAATGTGCTAACAGTTAGGGTATCATAAAATTTGCAACTTTTGGAAATGTGCAATGAATTGTAGTCTTTGAAACTGACATACAGACAAGTCCTAAAATGGAATTTCAGAGAGCAATAGATTCAATATGCTTGAGTTCACAGAAATTCATCCAGTGAAAGATAATTTGGCCATAAATACTTCTATTTGTTCTGTCTTTATAAGACTTCTGATATAAAACCATCTGTTTGAAAGTTGTACAAATGATCTGCCAGTGTGTGTAATTCTAAGCATCGTAAGTCTCTGGGAGGCTGAAGCCTTGTGGTGACGTAGGTGATTCACGATGGTGAAGCACTATTCAGAGAGACAAAGCTTGCCTGTTGGCCTAAATCATTGTGTAGTATTCGTGTTTTACACACAAATCATGCTGCCCTCTCATTTCAATTCTAATTTCTACTGTGATCATTCTGGCTTACACCAATCAGAGTGTTTAAGATTACCAACTTACAGTACTATCGCTCTGTTTATAACACAAAGCCTCAATGTAATGATATATTAAGTTAATGTCAGGAGAAATAAAAAGACACTATATCTGAGAAAGCACATTTTACCTAACATTTTTAGGTTAAATATTTTCACATCCACAATACAACACATAGTAGATAAATGATATAATATCAAATGACTTAAGGATTGTAACCCACTATTGAAAAAAGGAAACTTTCAATATGTATAATAAATAGCAAAGATTTCAAATATGATGTAAAAGTCAAAGTGTTTAGCAAACTCTTTTAAAGTTTGAAGTGAATATATATTTAACTCACCTGTGTAGATGTCAGGTATTTGACTGTCTTAACTCTAAAACAAATTAAGAGTATAGACATTATTAATTAGAATTCTGAGATGCTCAGACACAAGTCATAAACTATCAGGGAAAAAACTCACCCACATTATTTCAGAGCGAAAACGTCATTTCCTGGGTCATATGCTGTCATCCTTTACTGACTGAGAGGCCGAATAGCCTACTGGTGCCCTACAAGGGCATTGGGTTAAATCCTGGCTCTTCCAAATTTTTGTTATGTGCTCTTGGCTAATCACCATCTTTCTCTTCTGCATTTGTTAAATGGAGATTCCATGCTGGGCTATTAGATAAATTAAATAAGTTAATATAAAATAATTATTAAGTTTACTATTAGTTTTTGTACAAACATATAAAAATCTATATTTTTTCTACTGGCATAATATTAAAGTCTCTCCTCTTGGATTTTCATGAGCCTTATTCCTACCATGCCAGTATTACTACATACATTCTTCATCTGCTGGGGAAAGTGTGTGTATGTGTAAACATTTCAAACATAATAAAGCCAAAAACTGGACGGCATATGTATCTCTTATGTAAGGTAAAATGCAAGTATTAAGTCTTCCCAATTTGCAAAAGTATGAATATATATTTAAAACAGTTAAAAACAAAAATGCCAGTTATAACATACATGGATTACATTTGTAAAAGCAAAGAACATTAATTGAGTGACTTTAAATTAAGTAACAAACCCAGATGTATGTCTTTATAAAAGACACATACCTATAAAATATTTAAAAAAGTAATGAAGTGTTACTAGTGTTATGTAGCACAGAATGGCATCTTGGTTAGGCGTACATGCCTTGGAATCTAGCTTCAGGAGTTCAAAACATTGGCCTTCAGACACATTTGCATACTGTTGGGAAAGGTAACATGTCTGTGGGCGCCTCTGTTTCCTCAACTCCAAAGTAGCCAAAGTAGGGATGACAACACTGCCTACTTCAAGTTCTGGTGTCAAGGTTAAATGAGTTTATTTTATTTTATTTTATTTTATTTACTTATCTTTAGATAGGAAGGGAAGGAGAAAGGGAGAGAAATATCAATGTATGGTTGCTTCTCGTGCGTCCCCTGCACGAGGATCTGGCCTGAAACCCAGGCATGTGCCCTGACTGGGAATCGAAATGAGATCCTTTGGTTCACAGGCCTGCCGAGCTACACCGAGCTACACCAGCCAGGGGTTAAATGAGTTTTTACATGTGTAGTACTTAGAACAGTCCTTGGTCCTTGTTAAAGGCTCAATTTCTGTTAACTTTTATTACTAAAAAATAATAAAAAGCTGACAATAAAATTCTTGCACTTTGGAGGGGTTGATAGGTGATAAAATCAGCAAATACTAGAAAGTTTTCAATTTAATTTTTTGAATTTTATTTTACAAAATATGAGTGTTCTGAATTTTCTGGTATGTCCTATATTGGCATTGCCAATATGATGCTACCTGGTAGACATAATGTGAAAGACAAGGGAATCATTTTGCCAGAATTCATACCCTCTAACTCACATAGTTTGTTACATCTGTTGTGATTTTTGCATTGTCAAATTGTATTTACTTTGTGTTAGGCATCCATAATTCACTGATATTTTTATATCTTGATTCTAAATACTGAATATAAATAAACAATATTATGAACATGATTGTGTGATTATTTCTTATAATTGCAATATGTCCCCACATATAGAGATAATTAAAATATTATTTTTAAAGGAAACTCTATTAAGACTCAAGACTTTATTAATCCTTTCTTACTTCTACAGGATAATAATTAACTAAAATAGTTTCTTTTCTACAGCCTCTTTCTCCTTTAATTACTTCCCTCATACCACTTGGATCTCAGGTGAGATTTAACTCTCTCAGGTATCCTTAGTCAAGGTCTGCAAGGAAAGACCTACTGCATAATGTTCCTTGGGCCATACTTTTCAGTATTCTTTCTCTACTTTCCATATGTTTGGAGTTTCTCAGTGGAATGAAGCATTTTTTAAAACAAAAAATAAACATGCACTTACAGAAATTATTATGACTTTTGTTGCATACAATATTACTGCCTAAAAAGCATGAAAATACAAATTCCTATAAATATTTTTGCAGTAAATACTGTTAGTGTAATCCACATGGTCAAAGATATTTAGGGTATCATCTGTAATATATTAACATACTTAATTTATCTTTATGCTATATAAACTTATAAAGAGGTCATAAAAATGTATCCCGTAATCTAGGACAAATAAGATAGAGAAAAGAATTATAAAATAACGATGAGCAGAGCAGTAGTTTTCTAAGTGATACAAAATTTCCTGTGAGGAAAAAAAGGATGAACATTAGATCCATTAGAAACTGATCAATAAATTGTTCTCAGTAATGTGCTGCTAAAATCTACTTATTCCTGACCACTTATTCATGCTTTTCCCCCCACAAAAAGCAGTAACAGTTGGGGCATATGTTCTATTAAGTCTGGTATTGGTGACACGTTATTTCTCCTATAACCGCTTTTCAATTTAGCTAAGTAAGCTGTACGTTTGAACCAAGGCCAGATGATTTGGGGTTTGACTCTCAGCTGCACTACTTAAAGTTTAACACCTTCATCTACTTAATCTCACTAACACACGGGTTTGACATCTTTAAATTGTGTAGTGAGAAAATGCTACCTTACTGCTGAGTGGCAGTGCGGAAATGAAATGCTCTCTGTAAGATGCTTGGCATGTAGTGGTTGCTCAGTAAATGGTAGTGCCTTCAGTTCCCTTTTACCTGCTTCTACAACTGCTGGGCCAAAGGAGACATTTATTTGATCTTCCCTGCAACATCTTTATTTTTGGTTTATTAATTTTACCTAAATTCATCTTTTTCTTATCCAATCTTTTGTCTACTGTTATGTAGCAGTCATATGCATTATGTTAGGTCCTTAAACGAAGCTGGGCATTATGTGTCCAGGGGCCGAGACCGTGGGTACAGCTGCAGGAAGCTAAAGGTGGTGAGCTCTGAAATGTGGTAGATACGTTCAGACGTTGTTTGGCAATTAGAGCAGGGAGATGTTATTAAGGTCTGCAGTGATAAATTATTTGTATAACCTCACCGTCTCACTTTTAAGTATTCAAGGAAGCTATGAAATGAAAATATTCGACTGGCAAACCACAACATTAGTGATCTAATGCAGAATAGCATGCTAAGGATTTAAATTACAGCATTCTTTTTTGTTTCCAAACAACATTATTAACCTGAAATAAATAAATTTACATTTCCTAGGTTGAGCTTTTATACCTGAAGACCAGTAAAAATTATTCTTCATGCTCCTTGACATGTTACTTTCATCTCTGCTGAAGAAACATTTTATTTAATTTTATTTTAAATGTATATGTATAATGTATATGTAAGGTATATGAAATTATTAAAAAAGCTCTTGGAAGATATGACAGGAACACATCTTCATAAATGCCTACTATCTGTCCATGATCTTATACATAATATTTCTGGTAAGTAGGTATTATTATCGTCTACATTTTAATATGAGGGAATGGATGCTTCTGAAAAGACTGACTTCTTCAAAACCACACAGTGGGTAAATGGTGCAGTGGGAATGCAGGGCTGGCCAGATGATTGCCTGGTTCTGATTCATTCTAGTTCATTCTTCCATTGATATCAAGTGGCCTGAGAGTTGCCTTCAGGTAATGAAGGCCCTTCTTGGTCTAACATAAAAAGGAAGGAAGTGTGTTACACGGAAATAAAGATGAACATACAAGTACTGCTACAGACTCTGAATGGGACAATAGCATGGCATGCTAATTGTGTAACTATAGGAAAAGAAAAAAAAGTATCTTTAGTTATGATTCTACAGGCGAAATGAATCAATTTCTGGAGTTTTTATTTTCAAAGTTTTGTTCTAATCAGTATGACAGCAGACTTTCTAATGTTAAACTTTGCACTTAAGATTTCAACTTAAATGGTCAAATACCTTTCATAAATGTAACATAACTAAAGTGGAAATGTCAATAAATTTTCTTGAAAACTTATCTCTCTCTTAGTTTCCCCATCCCAGTAAATTTCACTGCATGTTATCCAAGAGGCAGGCCTCAGACTGCATTCCCTCTTGATTTTTCTTGCTACCTCAGGGAGTTCTATTGGCTCTAAATTCCCTCAATATAATCGTGTTTTACTTTTGACCTTACAGTATAAGGCACCTTATACTTTTTACTTGGATTGTTTAAATTATCTCTTGCCTAGTCTTATTTTTCTCTATGACTTTTAGTAGGTTGAATAGTGCCTCCCCCAATATGGGTCCACCCAGAACCTCAGAATGTCATCTAATTTGTAATTAATAGGGTATTTTCATATGTAAGTAGTGGAATATCTCGAGATTAAATTTTCCTGGATTTAGCAATCCAATGACAGATGTTTGTGTAAGAGAAGGAAAGAAACACACAAAAAAGAAGTGAATATGAAGATGGAGACAGAGATTGGAGTGATGACCTACAAGCCAAGGACCGTCAAAGACTGCAGGTACCCCAAGACACTGGAAGAGAGGTACGGCACGGTTTCTTCTTCGGAGTCCCTGGAAGGCGTCAACTTTTTGCCACCTTAATTTTGGACATCGAGCTTCCTGTCCCATGACAGAATAAGAATCTATTGCTTTAAACCACCCAGTGTGTGGTACTTTTATGCATCCCTACAAACTAACACACTATTTACTCCATCAACACTCATTTATTTAAGAAAAGTCAAATCACTTCATTCTTAAAGTCCTTCAATGCTAAACCATCTCATTTCGAGAAAATGCATAACACTGCTCACGACCTACAAATTCATACAATATCTGGTCTTGAACCTTCTTTTCGACTTTAATACTTCTTCCTATCTCTACACACAATGATCAGAAGAGTAGTTACATAGTAGGTGCTCCATAAAATAAATGAATAAATGAATTACTATATGAAGATTTAAGCTTAAAACAACTGATCAAAAAGGATGAAGTTTACATTCACATCTCTAAGTCTGTAAGTAAAAGGAAGAAAATAGAAGCATCAATGTTAGTTCACTTTGAAGACTGCTCATAATATTTTTGTTAGCTCTGACATGTACTAGAAGTTACTTTCAGAAAAATGTTGCCAAAGTACCAGGGCAATAGCCTTCTTTTTGCTAAGACCTACTTGATAAATTTGGTATTACATAATTTGGTATTTGGTAAACGTGGACTATACCAAAAGAAGAGTCAAGACTTTTTAACTTACATTCGATTTTATTTAACAAAATTGTTTTCATATTCTACTAAGTATTATATAAAAATAACAGTTAAATATTACATAACTGGTTTATTTTTAATTTCTGAAGTGGAAACTCTCTATCGCCCAACCTGGAGTGGAAAAGAAGGGTGACATATTTTGCCTGTGCTACCTGACTGTGGCCATGCTTTAGGGATGTGATTAGTAACTTCCCTCAGGTGAGGGATGCCCTGCTACTCCTTCTGCCACACAGTTGATTGAAGTTATGGCATGTCATCAAAACTTTTCTCCTTTGGCACAAAAATTGCGAATTTGTCTTTTATTCAACTGAGCCGTTACAAATTACAAATGAGTATGTGTATTTTTCCTCGTGAAGAATAAAACACATTATTTTGGTAGCGCATTATGTGTTTCTATTTTCTTCCTTTGTAGTGACTTCTATAAATCATCTCTTTTGCTAGTACTGTTACAGTCTTATACTGGAGGGACTATAAACTATGTGGCTTCGCAGGAGAAGATCAAAATCCCTAATAATGGCACTGTGGAAGTGCATGGGATTCAAAAAGAATTGCCTGCAGATAAACAAATACTTTTTGGTCTAACCGTGCAGTCCCTAGCAACATCAAATGACTGAGCATCATCATGTGGTTTCCAAGGAACCGAGCAAAACAAAAATAAATAAATAAATAAATAAATAAATAAATAAATAAATAGCACTCTAATCTTTTACTTTTCACTGAGTCCCCTTCTCAGAAATATTGAACCAACATTTCTCCTCAATCTTAAAGTTTTCTTCACCTTTTTCTACTTTCCCATAGGTATGATCTTTCTCCTCTCTATGACCAAAAATAGTAATAAAATAGGTAGGTTTACAATTCTCACTTTTTTGTCACTCCATGCAATTTTACTGTCAACATTAGCTTTCTCCTGATAATTCTCTGGCAGAAGTCATCAACGATCTCTTATTTACTGCAAAATTAAATTTTGTAGGTTTGCATCCTTCACTACCTAATTGCATTATTTCACCTCCACCAAGTACTCTCATTCTTAAACTCTTCCTTGCTTATTCTCTTTCCCATCCTTGGACAACTATTTTCCTCTTTTTTCTCTGATGAAACTTTCTCAGACTACTCAGTTTCCTCATCTGCTTGCTTCTTAAAGATCAGTGATATTCAGTATTCATAAATGTACCCCAATATAAGCTGTCGGGTCATTTCTTACTGGCTAGATTATGAAAGTTCATATTTTACATTTTTGTAAGAATACTTTTGTAACTATGCATTTTCATAAAAATCATTTTGTAGTGAGGCTTGTCACCCACACCTATACAGAGCCTCATTATAATTTCCTCCTGTGTTATTTACATTTCACAATATTTAGACTGCATGAAAAATTATTTTACTCTTCTTTATTTTTATCTTTTATCAACCTACATAAAAGTATTTGTAGATTTTTCAATTACTTCTTACCCTAATACTATAAGCTAAGTATGACTAATTGCCAGGGAGGGTAGCAGAGGGATGAGAGACTATTCTGAGGGACAATGAAATATGCTGAATATCCCTGTCTAAAAAAAAGAAACAAAAACAATGAAAACTTTTTCAAGCTGCATCCAAATGACAGAATATTGTGGAGGCAGATATATCATCATTTTGGGGAAACTCCTTCACTTAAAAAAGTTTATATTCCAATAGGATTGTATAATACACAGTGATTTTTATTTATTTTTTAATACACAGTGATTTTTAAGTGATTTTCATTTCAGGCTTTGCCCACCCTGCTTCAAGAGATTATAAATAATCTATTTTTCTAAGTGATCATAATTTAATGAGTTCAGTTTTCAAAAATGAAAATGATATAATCTTAATTCTCTGATTTATGAGCATGTTTAACATTGATCTTCATTGTTTTGATTTAGAAATTTTATAAAGCTTGATGTATAGTTGTACTGATTTTATATACTCTGTCCTTTGAAAAATGAATTTACTGTAAAAGAAAAACAATGATCTCAAGCAAAGAAGGGAAAACTGGATAGTTTGCTAATAACATTTTTATGTACTTAAGCACTGACTTGAATTTACCTATATTTATTTTGTAGCTAAAATTTGCTCTGCCGGTAGGAAGAGCCATTACATACCACAGCAATGCAATTCATCCATGCAGATGCCTTGAGAGAAATGGTTCCATGGTAGCTACATTTAAGCAGAACAAAGACAAGATACATCATTTTTTATAAAAATACCTGATTTTTGCCCATAAGATAAACTAACACAATGGGAGGAAGCTTTTTAAAAAGAACACAGAACCTCACTTATGAAGAAAAAGATAATTGCAAAGAAAAAGATCCATATTTTTTAATTTCACTCATTCCAAATCCTACTTAAGTATTTATGTTAACAATCTGTCATTTACTTTTGCATTATGCAGACTTATTATAGCCTATATAAATTATGATTTAAGTTACAAAGTAATTATGTCTCATGTGCAGTATACAGGCTTGCAAAAATATTTTGAAATAATTAACATTATAGGTTTCTCTTTCCAGCTCTACAGAATGTGAATTGGTCATCTTCTAAGTCCATTATAGATGCTAATTTGCATCTAATAAAACAAATTTCCAAGCCTTGATGTTCATTTACTTTGAGATTTCACATATTATTCTCATTTTCTTTCTCTCTATGGTGACATACAAAATGGTCTTCACACTGATACAAATGTAAAATCTCCAAGGAAATTTCCCTTAATACGATTTGGCCACTCATCCATGACAGCCGTCCTTATCCTGCTACACAACGAGTTTCAGTGGAGGATGGCAGTGTTTTCCAAAGTGTGAGCTGTGGCCGATAATTTCCTGCAGCATAATCTCCAGTGAGTGGGGAGGCGGGCAGGGAGCTTGTTAGAAATACAATCTCGTGAAGTCGTCTCCCACATACTAACGAGGGATCATGCACTGATCCAGGAGTCCTTATTGAAGCCAACAACCCCCTCGAGACAGGTTGAGAGCCACTGATAGGAGGCCTGAATTCAATGCTCAAGAATAATCGATTAAATGGACTTTTAAAGACAATCATTTATTTGGATAGTTGTTCTCAGGGTACCAATAGTACTAAAATGTTAGAATATTTTGGGTGTTTACCATTAGAGTTAATGGATGCATTGTAAATGGAATCATCGTAGTTTAAATGGCCTCTTTCTTACCTCTGTGAACATGTAAGTGATAAAAATTTCCAATATAAAACGATGTTATTATAAAAATTCATTACAGACTTGTTGACATTTAGGGGCAATGTTTAATGGGTAAATTAATTGGTATTCTGCAAACCTTGGAGAAGAAGAAGAAATCTACTGAAATCTTTATTTCCATTTTTTCATTGCACTTAAATCCTAGTAAGGAGCAGGTGTGGAGATACAATTTTTAAAAATTAACCTTTAAATATAAAATATGTTAGGTGATAGGTTGTGTTATAATGAAACAATAAAGCAGCATAAGGCAGCAGCAGTTTGAGGCTGGTTCATCCCAGTTCACTAGAATGGTTTGTTAATTTATTATGGTTTCAGGAAGTTCGCAAGCTGTTTCCACCTTCGGTTGCTTGAAATGGCCGTGTCGACAGTGTTTTACACCACAGAAATTGGAAATTAGCAAAACTTCATATCAGGGCTCCTTTTCACACCCCAGTCTTACTTAGGCTATTGAAACATTTACCACTGGAATGGGAGGTGCTGGGTGGGAGTGGCTATTAAGTGAAACGAGGAAGTCATATAGGTAATCTTCAGCAAAAATCTTCATGAAAAACTTCCCCTGCTGTCTCTCAGCCTGCCACATAATCACTTTAGAGTCAATACTACTGAGTGTATGTGTATATGGAGGCACCTACACCCACTGGTGGGGGGAGCAGAATAGCACAGTGATTAAAATCAAGTACTGTAGGGAGATGTCCTATGGTTTTGAATCAATCTTTCTCTTCTAGGACCTAATCTCTAAATTTCTTTAGTCTTATCTGTAACATGAATATATTAATATAATTTACTACAAAAGTTGACTATAGTGAGTCAGTGAAAAAAGGTAGGTAAGCACTGGCAGGTGTGATTTAGAGGATCGAGTGCCAAACTGCAAACCAATGGATCACCACTTCAATTCCCAGTCAGGGCACATGCCTGGGTTTCAGGCCAGGCCCCATGTAGGGGGCGCTCGAGAGGCAACCACACCTTGATGTTTCTCTCCTTCTCTTTCTCCCTTCCTTCTCCTCTCTAAAAATAAATAAATAACATTTTTTAAAAATGTTAAACAATTAGTATGTTAAACAATTAATTGTTTATTAAACAATTAGTATGATTTTTCATATTAATTGTTTAATAAATACTAAATGTTGTCACTGTTTTATTAAAAATTATTCTTATTATTAGTAAAAATGATTACATACTTGAAACTTGCTAAAAGAATAGATCTTAAATGTTCTCATCATGGGAAAAATTATAATTGTGAGGTGATGGATGTCAACTAAATGTACTGTGGTTCTCTATCTCAAATTACTATTTGTACACCTTAAAATAAAGTAATTTTTATGTTAATTATATCTCAATTAAAAATGAAAAAATTATCAAGAGGCATGTTTAAGAATATCAATTTACTTTCTTTTTTCAGAAGTATCTACAAAATTTACTTAGCTAGTTTTTCTAGAAAAAATAATAATAGTGATACTGATTATTTAATTTTTAATATTAAATATTTGGAAATTATTTAGTGCAACCATGCAAAGCAATAATGTCCATTGACTCATTTTTCCTTAGGTCACCCAACAAGATGAGTACTTTTGTTATCTGCATTTTATAGATGAAGAAACTGAGCTCAGAAATGTTATTAATACCAAGAGGAAGAACCCCAAAACAGTCCTGAGGGGTTACAAATGCTTACAGTCTGCTTGAAATGCTGATGCAAAAATTCATTGCAATAGTATTTTGTAATATTTTCTAAAAATAAGAAATATTCATTATTGAAGGTAATTAGAGAATAAATCAAAATTAAAAGCATGCTCTCTAATATTTTTAATCTCTAGTAAAATGTTATAAATTTGTGTAAAATATTTTATATACTTAGTAAGAATTTTGCACAAAATTTGAGTGTTTGTTAAAAGATAAGGATATTATTATATTATATAAATATTTTAATTGTATTCCAGATCTGATTTAAATTTGAAAATGTTATCTTACAAGTCAAAAATAATTTTAAGGGCAATAGTAGATTGATTGGGTTGATTTACAGTACTTTGCATACCTTAATATTATTTTTATTTCAATTGAATTGGCGATATGTTGAATCAGTACCTCACACGATGCAGCCTTAACTTAAACTGAAAACGTTAGTTTAAAATGTTTGTGCTTAGTTTTTCCAAATTGCAAAATACATGCAAACAGATACATACCATGTAAAGCATTATTGAAATATTGTAAATAATTAAAATGTTTACTTCACAAATCATCTTTATACTATAGATGGTATTGTAAGACTACAAGATTTTTTTATAACACTTTTTTGAAAATTGATTTATTTCTATTTATTTACTTTATTAATTTTTCCATTCAATTGAATTTATTGGGTTGACACTGCTTAACAAAACTAGACAGGTCTCAGGTGCATTTTACGAACATATTCAAAAGTTTATAAAACATTCAGTAAGCTTTGCTAATTTGTGTACATGTTAGAGCTTGGGTTCTTTGGGCATACACAGAGATGCACTTGCATAAAACCACACACAAGTTTACTATTTACCATTACTTTGAAAGATGATATTTTTCATACTGAATTATTCATAAAATCCTAAGGCTAATTTAGACATGAAAGAAAAGAAAAATGTAATTCTTGCTCATCAATCTTTATTTATGAACAGAGACCTAAAAAATTTATAATCACTACATGATGGCAAGTTTCTATCATATGATGTATTAACTTGCAATCATACCCTTAAGCTTAGAAGCCCTATAGCAGAGTATAAATCACAGGATATTTGGTTTGGAAAAACACCCTTGAGTGATCCTATTTACAGCACTGAGGCTGGAAGGCAGGGATCTCAATACCCGCTGGAGTTTCCAAAGAGCCTGAATGAGCATTTACTTTAAGGAGCGGTAGCTACACCCTCACTCCCTGTCTTTAGAAAATGTTTCACAGTAAGCAACTTGTGTAGATACACAGATTTAACACTTCAAAACTAAAATCTGATATTAGTGAATTGGTATCTTTTCCTCATATATGATTTTCTCTATAACATTAGGACCCAACAATATTCAGTTCTCTTACCTTTCTACATTAAATTACCCTCCATAGCCAATACCACCTAAATTGCTGGAACTTTTAATCATATGTGTATAAGCTTGTTTCTCTTTCCCACTGCAATTAAACAGGAATGCTGTGTTTTACACAATCAAGGCAGCATCTTATTTTTAATCCAGTGTGATTCCTTTTAACAAATTTAATGCCTCCGTGGTTCCGTCACTTACTTGCCATGTGGTCTAAGGCAAGTTGTCTTATCTCTCTGTGAATCAATTCCATAATTTTCATAATTAAAATAATAATACTCATTACTTTAAAGGAATATTAGAAAGATTAATGACAATGCAGGTAAAACATTTAGAAAAACATTTTGCACAAAGTGTGCCTTGAATAAATGTATGCTATCACTCATCAAAGCTAGGCCAATGTCTGTCCTGGGAGCCTCCAGGCCCTCTCCACCTGCTTGGGACACCAGCTCACCAGTTTCTAATGATTAGACAGCGTTTGTTAAGTTTCCACTCAGTTTTCCTGCACCATTTCCTCTACAGTTTTGGTGACGAATATTAGTGGGGTTTAGTTTCCAGTTTTGCAAAAACCGTCCTCCTGCCCTCAAAACCTTTCATTATGTAGACTTTCTATAGTTTCTTAATGATTTGCTCTGTTATATAATACTTGCAATATGATTTTTAAGCATTTTAGTTATTAAAGGAAGCTATTTAGAGTGTGAGACTATATTCTATAAATTTTCAAAAATATAGTACAGATGACTCTTCTTAAGAAGATGATTCCTGATCACAAAAGAGGCACTGAAGAGGCATTCTGAGTTAATTCTAATGAATGTATTGTCCATACATATTAATATAGTTATTTATGCTAGTTATAATAAATATTGTATACAGGTGCTTTTTCACCAGAGGTAGTGTTGTGGAGAGATTTGATTGTTTTAAATACAATGGTCTAAATATAGTCCCTTCTCATTTCCTTAGTCTTTAAGAATCGCCATTGTTGCGGCTCTTGAAACAGTAAGACTGAGTGTTTTGCCTTAGGTAACCAGTTTCACTTCCTTGAAAGCAAAAACTCCCAACCATACAGGGTGCTTGGGAAGATGTTTTTACCACTGTGCTTGTCTTCAGTTTCTTTTCTGCTCCTGGACCACACTGCAGTGTTGAGACTCTTGCTTCTGATTCACAGACACTGCCCGCCCCTCCTCCGCAGTGATCCTCTGTAGTCAATCCCTCTGTTTGGCCCTGTGACAGCACAGCAACGTGCATACTGCAATGGGAAGTTTTCAAAGTTTTCGTTGAAGGGCCAGGTTCGTTTCAGGACACCTGGGCAATGACGAGACGACAGGTACTGAAACGGGTGTCGCACAGGTTAAGACGCTTTCTGATATGCACACTACTTACGTCTTTATCCTCTGTCCCCCTTTTCTCAGCCAAGTTCCCTCCCTGCCACAAATCCCATTAGTCCTGCTGCTACTCTGTTTCTTCAGAACTAGGTTTCTTAGACGATGGCCAGAAGCCAGTGCACGGCCTCTTCTAAAAGCCTGCTCTGTCACTAGGGTTCGATGCAGTGTCATGTGTATACAGATTAAGGGCAGATGGTCACCTTTCTGCATGGTCCTGAACTCCCTTATTAGAAGAGAGAACCTGCTTACATATCCTTTTGGGTAGAAATTTTGTCCAAGTCCTTTGGCATCAGTAGAAGGTTGTGGGAATGGTTACTGAGCAGGGCTGCTAAGCAGAATGTGAGGTAACTGGATGTTCAAAGATCGAAGGGCTGCCTGGCACCTGCAGCCCTTATCCCTGAATTTCCCAAAGGCTCTCAGCCCTAGGCTTGGTCCTGAAATCCATCTTTTCTTTTAAAGATTTTTATTTTTAGAGAGGGAGGAAGGGAAGGAAAAAGAGACGGAGAGAAACATGAATGTGAGAGAGAAACACCAATTGGTTTTCTCTCCTACGAGCCCCAACTGGGGACTGGAGATAGAACCTGCAACACAGGCCAGGCATGTGCCTGACTGAGAATTGAACTAGAGACCTTTTTCTTTGCGGAATGACGCCCCACCAACTGATCCGCCCTGGTCAGGGCTTGAAATTCATCCATGCTATTCCATGGAAGGCAACTGTGCCTCCTTTCCTCCTTCCTGGCTTGAGTCCTACCCCCTCAACAGAACCCAAACACTATTTCCAGTCTTATCCAGCTTTGAGGAGTTGGAAATTCATTCTGACAGCTGCCACCAGAATCTTACTGACACATAATTTAGTCAAAGGCACCTTCAAGTATTTGTCTGTTAGGTGACTGAAGACACAAGGAGGGAGAGAAATACATTAACAGCACAACAAATATTTTGAGATATAATCTTGCCACACTCCTTTCATTATCTTCATAGTCATTCCATGAACCAGTTATTGAATTATTTGCTCAGTGTTTCCTAAATTTACATATTTGTTGTCTTTTACTATAATGAAGATGCAATACAAAATATAGTTTAAACTTATTTTAGGTGAGAAACTTCTTTGTTTTGAATCTTCGGAACATATCTAGTAAATTGTAGGTGGTCTTGTTTTGTGGGTACCAATGATGCATTGAAAACACATAAGGAAACTTTGTTTGTGATCAATATCTCAATGTTTTTCTGTTGGGGCAAATAGTAGTAGATAAAAAGTAAATGAGCAAACAAATAAGAACATGTATGAAAATGAAAAAAATATCAACCTTAGGTATTGGCAACCTCTGGAGAGTAAGAAGATGGGAGAAGCAAAGGTGACGGTGATTCCATGAACTCCTTAATGTTCTGTTGTAATTTTAATTCCAACCCCCTGAAAATGGTTCTTAATTCACAGTTTTAATAAGATAGCGGCATAATTATTGAGAGTGGATGATTAAGGAGTATGTAAAAAGTAGACAGCTTAATAATCTATGAAGCCCTTGAGAGTTGAGAGCCACATTTTATTTTATTTTCTTAAATTTCAACAGGGTCCTGCTAGCATACAGTATGTGTTCACTTTTATTGCTGTTGGAAGAAAGGCATGAAAACAGCGCTATAAATATCGCTATCTGTTTAACTTAAGCATGATTGTAAAACTACAAATAATAGAGGCATTATTGGATTGATAAATA
>PVKM010012760.1:0-31219 GCA_004027735.1 Carollia perspicillata | reverse complement strand
AGGAGGTGTCTGCCATGAAAACTCAAGGTCTATACTCCACAAGATAATTGGTTACACTGGATATAGAACCAAATGCAGTTAGCAATTTTTCTAATTCTAGATCTACCAGTAATTAAAAACTAGTCCCAAACCTCCATTTCAAAATCCTAGTCCTTTAAACTGGAGACATTAATCTTGTTCTCTTTATAAGGTCAAACACAAAACATCTGAAAATACGGTGCGAAGCAAACAGCAACAATCCTAGGAATCTACACTTGTTCAGAAGAAACATGTGAAGAAAAATGCAAATAGTTTACAGAGTCCTCTACCAACGCCTTCCTCCAAGAGTCAAGAGATACAAAGTTGTCTGTGCTCAATTAAGCAGACTGGCAAAAAGTTTGCAAAATGTCTTTGAACCTTGTTTCCAAAATGTTTATTTACATGATAAATTTGCTTAAAGCACCAGAGGACTGGGGAAAATGAAAGATCTAGTAATAGTGGCTGAAAGGAAGTAAAAATATATTTCTATACCCTTTTTTGGGGGGAAAGAGGGGTGTTAGTGCAGGCGAGTCTCCTGTTATTATCCCACAGAGAAAGGGAAGAAGATAATTTTGCTTATGAAAGCCCATGGACAGAAAGTACTCCAGGAATGCTCCAGCTCTTAGCCATTGCTAAGGCTAGAAGCAGAAAAGTGCTATTGTTTCCAAGTTCACAAGAAGCTCCGTAAGATAAAGCAAAATTGAAATCATGATTAGATAAAATAACAAAACTCCAGTTCAAGTTACTCTACAAAGCACATTTTACTGAAGTGTTATCATTTCTAAAACTCCTAACTGCAGTTGTTTTCCTATTATTTCAAATTTAGGCTTATCTTTAAGTAAGAAAGCACAATTGTCTATAAACTGATTGTATCCAGGATTATTGAATGTCACTTGTAATTGAAAACTAAATTTTAAAAAATAAAATTATCCAGTCAAGATGGAGGCATCGGTTTGCTTCCTCACACAACCAAGAGAAGGATAACAACCAATCTAAAAACAATAAACAACCAGAAGTGCCAGAAAATCAAACTGCATGGAACTCTGACAACAAAGGAATTAAAGAAACTTTCACCCAGACCCGTAGGAAGGAGACAGGCAGCCCAGCAGAGGGAGAAGACCCTTGGAAAGGCAGAGGACCTTGGGGGCCTGCGGGGGTGCTGGCTGAGAGGTCCTACGTCAAGGCAGCAGACTGAATGGGAAACTAAGACTTGAAGCTAAATATAAACTATGGTGGGGGTTGCCATGGTGGGAGAAACGCCCAGTCTCACAGGGAGTTTGGTGGAAAGTGGAGCTAGGGCTGAGCAAGCAAGTAGCATTATTCCCTCTCTGGCCCCGCCTCCACAGGCAGTGCCTTAGGGCAGCAAAGAGGGTTGCCCCGCCCCTGAGAACACCTAAGGCCCCGCCCCCTTACAACATAACAGGGCCTCAAGATAAAGAAATATGGCCCAAATGAAAGAACAGATCAAAACTCCAGAGAAAGAGCTAAATGACAAGGAGAGCCAATCTATCTCATGCAGAATTCAAAACACTGGTAATCGAGATGCTCACAGAACTGACTGAGCTTGGTTGAAAAATGAAGGCTACCCAAACTGAAATAAAGCAAAATATCCAGGGAACCAACAGTGATGGGAACGTAACCAGTACTCAAATCAACAATTTGGAACAAAAGGAAGAAATAAACATCCAACTGGAACAGAATGAAGAAACAAGAATTCAAAAAAATGAGAAGAGGCTTAGGAACCTGTGGGACAACTTTAAACGTTCCAGCATCCGAATCACAGGGGTGTCAGAAGGAGGAGGAACAAGAAGTTGAAAACTTATTTGAACAAATAATGAAGGAAAACTTCCCCAATCTGGCAAAGGAAATCAACTTCCATCAAGTCCAGGAAGCAGAGTCCCAAAGAAACTAGACCCAAAGAGGAACACACCAAGGCACATCATCATTAAGTTACCCAAGATTAAAGATAAGGAGAGAATCTTAGAAGCAGCAATTAGGAAAGCAGAGTGTTACTTACAGAGGAGTTCCCATAAGACTGTCAGCTGATTTCTCAAAAGAAACCTTACAGGCAAGAAGGGGCTGGAAAAGAGTATTTGAAGTCATGAAAGGCAAGGACCCACATCCCACATCCAAGATTACTCTATCCAGCAAAGCTTTCCTTTAGAATGGAAGGGCAGATAAAGTGCTTCCCAGATAAGGTCAAGTTACAAGAGTTCATCATCACCAAGCCCTTATTATATGAAATGTTAAAGGGACATATCTAAGAAATTGAAGGTCAGAAACTATGAACAGTAAAATGACAACAAACTCACAACTATCAACAACTGAAAAAACAACAATAAAAACAAAAACTAAGCAAACAACTAGAACAGGAACAGTATCAGAGAAATGGACATCACATGGAGGGTTTTCAGTGAGAAAAGGGAGGGGAAGAATGGGGGGAAGGTACAGAGAATAAGAAGCATAATTGGTAGGCATAAAGTAGATAGGGAGAGGTTAAAAATGGTATAGCAAACTGGAATTCAAAGAACTTATATGTACAACCCATGGACATGAACTAAGGGAGGGGAATGCTGAAGGGCTGGGGGCTGCAGGGCTAAGTGGGAAAAAGGGGGGAAATTGGGACAACTGCAATAGCATAATCAATAAAATATACTTAAAAAATAAAAGTATAAGGTAATTTTTAAAAACCAAAATAAATCTAATTAACACATTTTAATTTTTAAACCAAATAAAAATTCTTGAATAAAGCCACTTCTTTCAATCCATTATTCTAAGACAGGGCTTCACAACCTTGGCATAACTAATGCCACTGGCTGCCCCATGCACTGTAGGGTGCTCAGCAGCATTCTGGCATCTACCCACTAGATGTCAGTAGCATCCCTATTCAAGTTATGAGACGCAAAAATGTCTGCACAGTGCTAAATGGGACAAAATGAGACCCGGTTGAGAATCTCTACTCTAAAGGAAGAATAAATAATACAAAATAAAGAAATATTTGTTGAATGGAAGTGATCAAATGAACATATGAATCCAATGGGAACACAGTTTGTATGTGCTTAAAAAGCCCTATCTTAAATTACTAATATTTAAAAATGTTAATCCATTAACACTACATGTTTTAATCAAAACTTGTTTCATGGAACTCAGAGGACTTTCGCAAGTCTCTTATTTAATACCACATTTCCTGGAAAACATTCCCCTCATCCTCTCCACCCCCTTTCCTGTCAGATGGAGACAACAGAGGAGAGAAGGGAATGGCTGACCTACACCTAGTCTGTGTCCTCCACTTTCAGTCCAGTGCCGTCTCCGTTAGACCACAGTAAAGAGTTAACAGGTCACCACTGGCAGTTGCATCTTCCTCTGGGATAAGGACTTAAGGAAGGGTAAGTAACTTAAGCAACTATGGAATGGAAAGAGCATAAAAGAAAAAATATTTCCCTCCTCAAACATTTTCAACTTTGCTTTTTAAAATACTAATATTCTAATAAATTGTGTGAGTATAGTACTATAAGAAGTCTAAAATACTCCTTAATACCTGTAAATTGGATTTTTTCTTTTGTCTTATAAAGTAATTCAAACCCAGCAGCATTCTGACATCTACCCACTAGATGTCAGTAGCATCCCTATTCAAGTAATGAGAAGCAAAAATGTCTGCACAGTGCTAAATGGGACAAAATGAGCCTAAGAAGACGACCTAAGGAGTACAAAGCAGAGGGGAAAAGGGCATTCATAAACCCAGCTTCCAAACACAGTCACATTTCTATTATACTCCCTCCCACTAATTTAGTTCCATGTAGTTAAAACATACTTTGCAGAATTCCATACCCTATTTTTGTTATTATCCAATGTTTCCCACGTCATTCATAAATTTTGTTAACTGTTTAATAACATGTTCCATGTTATACTGTATCATAATTTTTCTCTCTTCTCCATCTCTAAAAATTTTTAAGACAGCCTCCAACTAGAGAAATTTTATGTAATACTGGTCTGTATTTAATTATCTCCTTCAAATAATTTCTCAGAGGTGTTATTATCATATCAAAGAATATAAATAGTCAAATTGCTTTAGAAAAAGCCTACAGTTTATATTCCTACTGGAAGCATTTGGAGGGCCCATTACACTATACTGTCACCAACTTCTGAAACTGACTCTTATTAAACATCATATATAAGCATCAAATTTATAAATTAAAACACTTGTTTTCTTTCCTATTTCTTTGATGTAAAATAATGATCAGCGGGACAGGGCTGGGGCGAGGGTGGGATGGGAGTAAAAGATAGAAAACTGTACTTGAACAACAATTAAAATAATTTAAAATAAATAAATAAATAAAACGATAGGCACTATTCAACTATCAGCCATTTCTATTTTTAAATCTGTCTAAAGACAGCCTTTTCCCAATTACATTTTGGGCATTCAATTTGAGTTTTTAACTACTTTGCACAAGCATTTTATATAAGGACAATAATCCCTTAAGCAGAAATTTGGTGCAATAACAAATTGGTAATATATTTGATAAAAATAGAAAAAAATAAATTTCCCTTTCAAAAGACCAAGGGAAGGTTCTCCTCTTTCTATTGAAAAAAATATGTACTTTTTACTTTCCAAATGTTTTATCCCTTCCCAGGTAAATGAAGTCCAGCAAGACTTATGCCTTTCATGTAATAAAGATCATAGTGAACAAAGGCTTTTAGAGAGAAAAGGAACTTCCTCAAACAATGTCCACAATGAAGATGTACTTTCACCGTACAACAAACAGTTCAAAACTCTTTGTGGCCTGATGGTAGATGCAGTCCCACAGCACCATCAAAAGACGCTATGATGGTTCAAAGGCAAACTAACTACAGGGTAATCATCCCATTTTTATAGATAGGAAGTTTCCAATTTAAATGAAGTCTAAAAATACAAGTTAGGGCTCTGACCATATAAAAGGGTAATACTCAAAGAAGGCTCACAGTTCAGCATTGTCCTATTGTCATTGGTAGAAAACTCACAGTATTTTTTTTTGTAATAACTGAAAAAAACAGTGTTATAATTCTAACAAACGGGTTAAATCAGGGACCCCTGTATTTTGGAATCCCAGTATTAACTGCCTACACCTACGCTAGCTCACACCTATTGCCAATGACCCAGATGTTTCTTTCTAATGAATTGACCATTACATTTCCTAAGCTCTGAAATGGCCAACAGACCATAGAAAGACATTGCTTTAGGCTCCTGCTTGAAACCAGCAGCTTCAGCAAACTGCTGGCCTTGATTCAGGGCCAAAGGAAAACAAAGTCCTTAAATTTTGGAAACTATCAGTTTCCCACTATTCTTCAGTCTAACTAGCAAATTGAACAGAGTAAAAAGATACGGGTAAGGCAGTGTCTGGTCATTGGAAGAGACTGATTAGAACAACGAACATCATCCACAAAGGCCAAGCACCTCTGACTGGAACGAGTGGTATGGGCCTAAAATGGAAAAAACCAGGTAAGTCAAAAAAACAAGCAAACAATTAAAAAAAATACCACCACCAACAACAAAAAAACCAACCAACCCACATAAGAACATATAACCAATTATCCGAGAATATTTAGTTATAATATGTTAGAAAGGAACATCTTTAAAAGCTAGAAAATTCAGCATTTAAATTATTCACCAATACTATGTAAAAGGAAAAAAATTTTCTAATAAAAATTTTAAATTGACAAATGAATCAAGCTTAATTTGATTTTACCTCTCCTTATTATGAAAATGTGATATAAACTAATGGTTTTAAACTAGTTTATCTTTTAGCAGAACCCTTTCCAAATTTTAATCTTATGTGGAATCTCAAAAACATAAAAATGAAATGACTCTTACTAAATAAATCAGAGACCAAGGGCCTAAGAAGCAAATTTAACAGTGATCATGAATTCCTCTTCCTATCAAACCTTACTTTGCCCCATTCATTGCTCCTATTATTCTACCTACCTTTCTGCCTCCTAAAACAAGGTTCCCAAGGAACTTGGGCTTAACCTGTGCCTATTTCTGAACTAATTAATTTCTGAACCAAAGAACTGGGAACTCTATGGCAGCCCCTTAATTTGCAGATGAGAACAGAGGACCCAGAGAGATTACCAGTGCAGGCACAGAACTGGTCAGGAAGGAACTGAGACTAGAACCCGCGTCTCTGGCCTCCCAGATAGTGTTCTTTTCAATATTCCCCCCATCCAGTAAGTCAGAGCCAAGACTGCCCCACAGTGCTTGGATGATTACCTTACCTTTATAAATAAAGCAAATGTATATACCTTAGACGTATATACATAAATTACCTGTTGGGCGGCACCATCTGTGGCCAGCATTCTACGTTCCTTCAGCTGCCTGTGCAGCAAGGCTTCCACTCCATAGCGCTGACGGTACCTCCGAAGACATTTGAGACGCTTTAAGTTCTCTCGTTCTTTGGCCAAAAGTCCCTCTGGACCAGTCAGGAGACTACTACCTGGAGAGACACAACAGTCAAGATGTTATCTGCTAAGCAACCAATTAAGGGCTCATCTCCAAAATAACAAGAAGTAAACAGAAAAATCTTGGGCCATAAGATAGGCAGTTTCATCAAAAGCAAACTCTCCTCCACTACACATACCAACACAGAGATATAACTCTAAGTATACCCACATGCAGGTACACATTAGACCTACAACAGGTTGTTGGGACTAGCATAAAACTTACCTAGAGCCTCGTGTTCCACTTTGCGATTATGTAAGTAACGTCGCTTCTTTTCTTTGAGCAGATGCTGAAGTCGTTTAAACTGATCAATGTATAAAGACTGTAAGCGAATTAGTTTCTCACGCATGATCAGGGCCACTTCTTCAGCTGTGTAGACACCAGCATGTCTGGAATAAATAGAAAATTCAGCAAAGCTTAAGAAAACACAGTAATAAAACCCAAGCTTAAAAAGAGAAAGGGGTAAATATTAGACATTATTTAATAAGCAATCAACTGCTGAGGCTGAGGCCATCACCTTATTAAAAGCAATCTTTTCACACATTTTACCAAATTGTTATCCCCCCCAAAAAAATTTCCAAGAATGAACACTAATGTATGATCTCACAATATGAGGAAGGGAAGATGTTTTATTATTTTTCCCAGTTATTTGCATTATGTTTAAAAAGAAGTAAAGATATAGCACACTCAAAATTTTTACCCATCTACATCTTATTTCACCTAATACAGCAAAATCACTTATCTGTCAGGACAACCCACAAGTGTTCAATTTATTGTAGCATGTATCTTAATGTATTTTAATTTAAGTACAAAAGATTAAAAAATTATACCATCTAATTTTAAAACGCCCCCATATTTAAAAAAATACATTCCTATATTGGACCTTCCCTATGTGGGCCCTCAAACACTGGCCACAATGGCTTGGCTAATCACTGTCCTCAGCTCATCTTCTTGACAACATTCCCAAAATACAGTACCCTGGGTTAACTCTAATTATCAAAACTCTTAGATGATCCACATCAACTTTATTAAATTTTGCTGCCAATTATAAGTTAATAGATCTTTTTATGAAAAGCTATTCCAGTGACTAATGAGGTTATAAAGAAACTCAAAACCAACAGTAACTGCAAATTCAAAAGATTTTCGGTTCTGTCTTTTGTGATCATTATACAACAGGAAAAGCAAGCTTGCTATATACCTTAACCTGGTGTTTTCATATTTTAACACAGAAAAATTGTTTCTGTTATTTAAAAAATAATACACACAAATTACATACTTAATTTTAAGTCTAAAAATTATGCTTTCTTTAAAAATTAGCTGTTAAGTCACTGAAACACATAGGTAAATAAAATTATTAACTTTAGAACTGGACACATAAGATCTGCCACAATTTTTTCTTAGTAGGAACCAATAATACCTGTGTACGAGTACTGTATAACTACAAAGTACTCTGAAGTAAAAATAAGCGAACAGAAATTAAGAACAGAAACATGAATAAAACCAGCAAATTACAGAAGTGACAAAACCCAAGATTATTAGAAAACATGAAAAGGTCTTAAAACTAATGCCTAAATCAGGTGACTAGGTTAGGTCTTCAAGAAAATGAGGTATGCCTACATTAATATGTCTGCCATCCTAAAATACAGAGGCCTTAACCTAAGTGTCAAGTTTATTAAAATGAAATCAATTTCACTGTACCCTATCTGAAGAGAATTTAGCCAATGGTTTGAGAACTAGAATTTATAAATGGGAAGACATTACAATTAGAATTTATTACAAATCAAATAGGGAGAGGAGGGGTGATCACCCTAATATGAATTCCTGGTGCATGCGACAAATGTGTCATATATTTAAATATGGATGTTTTAGACAGTCACAGCTAGCTGTACAATACCAAATCCCTTTACTCCAACATGCACAAATGTAAGTCAAGGTTTTCTGGGGTTTTTTTTTAATCCTCACCTGAGGATATGTTTATTATTTGAGAGGGAGAGAGAAACATCAATGTGAGAGAGAAACATCAATCGACTGCCTCCTGTACATGCCCCAACAAGGGACTGAACCTGCAAACCTAGGTATGTGCCCCAACCAGCAATTGAACCCATAACATTTTAGCGTATGGGACGTCACTCCAACAAAGCCACCCAGTCAGGGAAATACAAGTCAAGGTTTCAGTGTTAGAATTCACCTTCATAAGCTTCCAGTCAAAATGGAGCTGGTAAATGTGATACTCAGAACCTCCCACAAGCACATCAAAATGACAACTAAACTACAGAAGCACCATCATTCAGAACCACCTCAAATCTAGTTAACAGAAGTCTTGCAACTAAGGATATAAAGAAGCCAGACAGAAGCCCTCACCAGATAGCTAAAGTTGGTCAGAGTATCATCCCAATACACCAAGTTGCGGGTTCGATCCTGGGTCAAAATTGTCCCAGAGGTTCCTAAGCCTCTCCTCATTTTTTTTGAATTCTTGTTTCTTCTTTCAATCCTGGGTCAAGGCACATACAAGAAGCAACCAATGAATGCCTAAATAAGTGGAACAACAAATCGATGTTTCTCTCTTTAAAAATTAGGCCTGGCTGGTGTGGCTCAGTGGACTGAGTGCTGGCCTGCAAACCAAAGGGTCGCCGGTTCGATTCCTAGTCAGGGCACATACCCGTGTTGCAGGCCAGGTCCCCAGTAGGGAGTGCACAAAAGGCAACCACACATTGCTGTTTCTCTCCCTCTCTCAAAAAATAAATAAATAATGTTTTTTAAAAAAAATCAATCAATAGCCCTGGCTGGTATAGCTCAGTGGATTGAGCAGAAGCTGTGAACCAAAGGGCCACCATCTCTATTCCCACTCAGGGCACATGCCTAAGTTGCAGGCCAGGTCCCCAGTGGAGACCACATGAGAGGCAACCACACATTGATGCTTCTCTCCCTCTTTCTCTCTCCCTTCCCCTCTAAAAATAAGAAACCCAAAACACTAAATCATATATATAAAAGATTTTAGCTGAGTGGGTGGGCCAGGATGAGAGCAAAAGACAGAAAACTGTACCGAACAACAATTAAAATAAACATTTTTTTAAAAACCTATTAAAAAAAAGATTGTATACACACACAAACACACACACATTGCCATATGTTCACTGCAGCACTGTTTTACAATAGCCAAAATATGAAGCAACCAAAGAGTCCATCAACAGACAAATAGGTAAAGTAATAGTGCATAACAATGAAATACGACTCAGCTATAAAAAACAAATCTTGCCATTTGCAACATGGATTGACTTAAGAGGGTATCGTGCTGAGTAAAGTTAAGTCACACAAAGAAAGGAAAATGCTGTATGATTTCACTTGTATGTGGTATCTAAAAATCAAAGTAAACAAACAAGAAGGACAGAAACAGATGCATACAGCATTCTGCTGACAGATGGGAAGGGGAATGGGTGAAAAAGGTGAAGGGATTAAGTTCAAATCGACACATGAACAAAACCAAGGGGGAGGTGGAAGCAAGGGAGGAAGGTGGGCTTGGAGGGGGTCGGGAGAAAATACAGATAACTGTAATTGAACAACAATAAAGTAATTTAAATTTTTTTAAAAAAGAAGTACAAAAAGAGGTAGTTACTGAATAGTCACAAGGATATAAAGTACAGCGTTAGGAATAGAGTCAATAATACTGTAATAACTATGCATAGTGTCAGATGGGTACTAGATTTATCAGGGTGATTACTTTGTAAGTTATATATAAATGTCTAATCACTGGATTGTACTCCTAGAACTAATACAATATTGTACATCAACTATAATCAAAAACTAAAAACTTTGTTTTAAAAAGGAGCCCCCTTATATTCCACTAAATAGTGTCTCTTATCAAAAGGCATTCTCCCAAATTTCTTTATTTTGGTAACAAAGAGATGCAATAACCTGAAATGACCTTTACCAAAACAAGTTCTGGTTGCTTGCAAAAGTCATATGAAAGGACGTTTTTTTCAAAAGGTGGAAGAAGCCCTGGCACGTGTGGCTCAGTGGATTGAGTGAGGGCCTGCGAACCAAAGGGTCACCAGTTCAGTTCATAATCGGGGCACATGCCTGGTTGCAGGGCGGGTCCCTAGGACTAGCGAGAGGCA
Source organism: Carollia perspicillata (assembly GCA_004027735.1). Taxonomy (NCBI): domain Eukaryota; kingdom Metazoa; phylum Chordata; class Mammalia; order Chiroptera; family Phyllostomidae; genus Carollia; species Carollia perspicillata. Next base: position 20,614 of record PVKM010012760.1, on the reverse strand, counting down.
ACCACACATTGCTGTTTCTCTCCCTTTCTTTCTCCCTCCCTTCCTTTCTCTCTAGAATAAAATCTTTTTTAAAAAAAGTGAAAGAAATATTTAACAACTACTCTTAAGCTAAAACTTCACCACTATTGGAGTTGCTGTAAATGAGCTTTTAAAGATCACTTTTTACAAACCAATTAAGTAAATGGTCACACTGAGGGAAATCACATAAAGATATATACCAATAGGGGGAGGGGGGCTATGCCAACAGTAACTCCAGTTAGAACACATCTCTAACGACATCCTCATTAATACAAATAATACCCTTTCTGAAACAAGCAAGTGAATGTATATGCTGTAAATCGTTACTGATTCAAAAAGTGGCCTCAGTTATGACCAACACTGGCACCAAAGATGAACATTTTTAGTTAAAAGAATTTCATTAAACCCTTGTATTAAATATTACAATGCAGTAATATGTAACCATATAAGTACGAACAGACATTTAACTCTTGCATTCCTAAAGATGAAAACATTTTTTAAAATAATCTCACTAAGAGAATTAAAGAAAGCCTTATATTTCATTGCTGCATATATTTAAGGTTTTATTTTCCCCTTTGGAGGAACTAACATCAAGTACCTAGTCATTTTAATATTTATACATCTAATAATAACTTGACCGGTATTTGGTTTATACAGCAGTCTACTGTAAGTCAGGTTAGTGTGAGTGCCGCTCCCGAAGACGAATCTTCTCTAGGTTACTGACAAAATCAAGTTTCCAGACTTTCCCAGCTGAGTGTGTACCACACCAGCAGTCACTTTGTGACCCCTCAAAGCAGCAAGATTGGCATTTCTAGATGCACAATGAAAAAAAAATTTAAATACACTTGGTATAAAGTTACTACTGTGAGAGAATCTTGCCACAAATCAAGCATTCCTTCTCAAACTACTTAGCTGACTATTCACAAAAGTACTTCCTGAACTGCTGACTACAGATCACTCAAAAGACAGAGACGAAATTACTCAGAAAATGTAACCCTAAATGACTTCTTATAAACCTCAGAGTCCAAGGTAATGAAGAAAACTCTAAAAAACTGAAGTTCAATACAAGCTAATCTAGAAATTCATTATCTCTCCCACTATTTACATACTTTTACCTAAACTTTCAGTGAAGAGTGTTCAGAGACAGAAGTCAGAAAGAAAGAAAATAAAACCTAAACTAAACCCAAACCATGAGACAGAGAAATAGAGGGGACTTTGGAGTAGCAATGTTTTTATGTTTCTGCAACTCCTAAGATGATCACGGGTTCCGTGAAGAGAGGAACCTTAGGAAGATATAATTAGGCTGATCACTCACTTCCTGGTTTCTAAATCACTTTGTCTTTCTTAGGCATGAAACCAAAGGAAACTCTTGGCACATCTTTTTATTTTTCTTAAAAAAAAAAAAAACATAAAATGTAACTCCGTAAAAATATAGTTATTCAAATTAAAATCACTTTATTATTCCTGGGGTTTAAGTCAAGAACGCATTCACATCAATTTTCTCTTCTTGCCCTAGCTGGGTGGCTCAGCTGATTGGAGCATCATCCCATTCACTAAAAGAATGCAGGTTCGATTCCCAGTCAGGGCACATACCTAGGTTGCGGGTTCAGTCCCAGTGTGGGTGCATAGGGGAGGCAACTGATTGATGTTTCTCTCTCTCTTAAAAAAAAATCCTCTTATCTAACTGATGTAAAGTATTTCTCAACCCACCTCCCACTCCTATGTCCAAGAAATTTTCTATTTTCTCCCCTATACTTTCTCAGGTATAAAAATCTGACATCCAAAATTTTCCCAAATTACAAGATTTCTAAAAAAAAATCAAATCCTGCCTTGAAGCAAGATGGTAATAATTCGTGACATTTTAATTTAGAGAAGCTGATTCTGCTCACAAATAGCTATCTTCAAACCTCTTAGATTATTAATCTTTTAGTAGTATGCAACACTACATTCCACATACTAACTACATAAAATATTTAAAAGCCTTATGTGGAATTACAACTTACTTTAAGGGATCTTCTTGATCACTGTCTATGCTATCAGCTTCACTGTCAGGGTCACCTCTCCATGTCTGATCCACAGTAATGGGTTCCTGCTCCCCATCACTCCAGCTGTCTTCATCTGAGGCAAGGAAGGGAGAGCAGCCATTAAGACTTCCCACCTCTGTAACTCCACCACACAAAACTAGATTACTTAACACATCAACCCAAATCTTAAAATTAAGTGAGTTAACCATGCCCTCAAAAGGATAGGAAGTTCAACTCAAAATTGTTTCCTGAAATTATCTTACCTAGTAAAGATAAGCATAAATAAAAACAGCAATGAAGAATAGTCATAAACTCAGGAACATAAACCTAAGCACACACTACTTCAGAACTGGTGAACAACACAGCAATCCTGGAATCTCACCAAACTGATAATGAATTATTGTTATCAAGTACCATATACATTCAAGGTACTGTGCTAAACCAAAATAAGTTTTTTGTTACTTTTCTTCCTCCTTTTTCATTCTAGGAGAAGATCCTTACCCAGAATTCTGCTGGCTTCACTGCGACTGCTTTCTGGAGTCTGAGACCCCAGCTCTGTCTTAGCATATGAGCTCAGCTGGCACAAGAGAGTTTCACCCATAGGCCCTGGATTGTTCTTCTTCATTTGAGCATGAAGTGCCAGGGCATTTCTACGGGCGTGTTCAGCACAGAAGGACACCCTATGGAGACAAAATATTAACATTTTATACTCAGATTCTTTCTTGAGAAAGTTCAATGATTTTCACATTCAGTGATCTTTAGATCATTTTCAGGAAACTAAAATGACCATTATCTTCATTTATAAATACTTAAAAGTCTAGTGAGGCAGAGTCATTTACTGGCCCAAGGCCAGCTCAACTACTTGGTTTTACTAAAGGGAAATGCTGATAGCATAATTTAATGTTCTACCCATCAAACAAAAATTCCAACTATAAAAATGATGACACCTCACAACAAATCAAAGAGATCCACTTTCATCTTTCAAAACTGATTCTGGAAGGAAACTCTACATTTTACTTCAATATCAATACACAGCAGGTAATATGACATCTCACACAATTTTAAAATCAAAAGGGTATACACACAATTATCTAGCCAAGTTATGTTTCCGCATGGATCTTTGTACATAATGAAAGCCATGAAGTCTTTCCCAGAAAAATGAACATTTTGCCTATTATTTAACAAGGTTCAGAGATCACCAAAAGAGCAAAGGACGTCAGGGTTAAGAAAAATCTGGAATATCCCTTTATTTTAAAGATAAGGAAATGATCCAAAGAGATGATCTAAGTGACCCAACTGTAAGTCATGTCCTTCCGATTTTCACCATTTTAATTTTTTTTTACTTTCCAAGGATATATTGATAACCCCAATTTTACATGCAGGTAAGCTAAAAACTCGGTAGCTACACCCAAGCGCACATCATACCACATTCCACTCTCACTTTAAAATTACAAGTACAAACGACAAAAATATCTACACATATATACCCATCTTTCTTCTCAGGCTTTGGGGCAGCACAAGGGCATCTCTTCCCATTCTTCGTCGAAATATAACTACATTGCTTGAAGGGTGCATTCTTGTCTTCAAGGATATGCTTAATGCAAAACTCCTGCCCCTCCAGACGAGGTAGCGAGCATGGACGATGAGTGAATGAACAAGAGAGGGGCTCCTGAGACCTGGGTACTGGAGTGATCCTCCCCCTATTGGTCGGCAAGACGTGGATCCGAATCCTGTTCATATCAAAACCTGCCGGATAACACAAAAGATCAAAAAGCCCTCGCCCGGGCCAAAAATGCCTCCTCCACCATACCCAGATAGAAGACTGCGGGTAGTTTCTAAAGGACAGATAGAAGTCACTCTCCGTATTCACCCTTGGCCCAGGTCTCCCCAGCATTAGTGATTTTGCCTCACCTCCACTTATCCCTCCAGGCCATCCGCCCACCCCGAACACCAACCACCACGCTGAAAATAGTATCGCAAGGACTCGCAATGAAGCAGCACCAGCAGGAAGCGTCAGCGCCAGCCCACGCGGCGGCAGCAACGCTGCAGAGCGACTCGCCTCCCTCTCCCTGCACGCCGCCTTTGTCCCGGCCCGCCTCAGAGCTCACTGCTGAGCCTAGCCGTTCCTTAGCTGCCCGTGCAAGCGCCATTTTGTACTTAGGCTCTGGGCACCAGAGAATCTGGATCCTACGAGCCCATAGGAGAGAGATCCCGATGCTGACTGAGGCAGAGTAGCAGCCCCAACGGGGCAAAAGTGGTAAAGCGGCAGCCTCACCGCAGAGACGAAAACCAAGCACAACTGCCTTCTTACCCGTGCCGCCTAGCTGCGCCACGCCGCTCTCCCTTTCTGGCGCCGTCAGCCGCTTCTAACTCGGCTACGCTCCTTTCCGGGCTCCCAACCGCCGATTGGCTACAGAGCCTGCGGGGGTGCACCACCATTGGCTGAGGTCAACTACCTATCATGCCTGGGGGCGCGGCCCTGAGAAAATGTGCGCCTGGGATAGGTGAAACGACCTATTCGTCTGCCAGCGACTCCGCCCCGGGTGGAGGGAGGCGGCCCGAGCGCGGGGTGCGGGGTATTTCCTTCGCAGTGCGTGGCTAGTTTGTAGACTGCTGTTGGGCGCTCTGCGGGCTTTGCCTGTAGCTTTCTCAGCACACCTACACCACAGGTTAAAAAAAAAAAATCAGACGTTTGACACTGTCTATACAGGAAAAGACTTTAGTTTTCTTTTGTGAGCAGTTCATTTACTGAAACATTTTTCTGAGTTCTAACTGAGTGTGGAAATTACATATGTAAAAATTTATTTTCCAAACAATTTTAAGAGGTAAAGGCTATTAGTCTCCATTTTACAGATAACTGAGGAAAAGAATGGGCTCACATGTAAAATGAGGGAAAGAGACAAATTTGAACCCAGCCCTCATTCTTTATCCCTTTTTGCCTCTCATCATAAAGAGCATTGTACTGACAATAATGAAATACGAGTTGTGGTTTAGGCCCTGATTCTCTAAAATTCTCTACAATACCATGCTAAATAATGTAAACGGCAGGCATGATCCCAATTTTATCATCCTTTGAAAGGTTTTTTTGTTGTTAAAAGAATCTCTCTTTTTCATCTCCTGTAGAAATGAACCAACACTTTTTTGCCATAACCTTTCTGGCTCCTTTTTGCACTGCAACCTTCTCAAGCACGCTTATCTGTGTTTTCAATTCAGAGACTTCATTATCGATGAGGAGGTAAGCATACAGAATTCACAACACTCAAGAACGGCAGTCAGTTTAGCCACAAGAAATGATTATAACAGTAGGCAAGTGGTGGGACAGGTGAAGTGCTGTTTCCAAAGATTAGAGTGGCCTTAGGCCTTTTCCTGAAATTTACTCATTTAACAATTTACTGAACACCTAGATGCCAGACACTGGAGACACAGAACAAGAAAGATGACCCTGCTTTTTTGGAGTAAACATTCTACAGCGGTTTGGAGTTGTGGACGCAGTACAAACATAACAGCAACTATGATTTTTATATATAAGCATACACTCCAATCCTCAGAGAGGTACAAAGAACATATTTGTTATAAATACCCTGACAGGGGTGTCCCACCCATGGGCTGCATGCGGCCCAGGATGGCTATGAATGCAGCCCAACAGAAAATCGTAAATTTGCTTAAAACCTTTTTTTTTTTGCTCATCTGTTTTCATGTTTGTGTATTTAATGTGTGGCCCAGAGATGCCAAAATGTTGGACACCTCAAGACTAGCCAGAGGTATGGTTACATTACAGAAAATCCTGGAATCAGAATCTGCAATCAAATATGGTAATATCAAAAAGGAGCAATGTACTATAGGGAGCAATGTGAAGAGCCATGAAGAATGAGATAAGGATGCAACAAAGATTTTGTTGTTAGAGGCTCTTCTGAAGGTCTTAGTTTTAAAAAAAAGATCCTCTTGCTAAGCCTAAAACAAACAAAACATTGCTGTTTAGAACCACTTCATTCTAAGTTGGGAGGGATCAGGTATTGTTGAAGGGTCAAGATGCTATAAAATTTTGTGTTGTGCAGCAAAGTAGATGACCATTTTTAATCCACTGAACACTTTGTTAGCTGTTAAATAGGTTAAAGTGGACCTGAGTGAGGGTGTTTGTAAATAGAGGTTGGGAAAGATTAATTCTGAAGGAAATAAAATTTGGAACTTTGGGAGCTAATTCTAGAAATTGTGTTTGTGTGTGTGTGAGAGAGAGGGAGAGAATATGAAATGAATGCCACACTTGGCTCTTTCTGTAGTCATCCTCATCTTAGTATGACAACTCCATCCTTCCAGCTGGTCAGGCCAAACACTGGGAGTCATCCTTGACTTTTTTTTCTTCTAACCTTGTAACAGATCCTACTGACTCCAACTTCAAGATACATGTATGTAACTTCTCTTCAGCACTCCCAACTTGGTCCAAGCCACTCTTAACCTCTCACCTTAATTATTGTGAGCCTCTTTAACCTTGACTCCTACAATCCACTTTCAACACAGAAGCCCAAATGAACATTTTAAAACCAAAGCTAGAGCAAGCATGTCACTTCTCTGCACAAAACTTTAAAATGGTGCCCTATTTCAGTCTTTATTAATGGCTTACAAGGCCCTGCAGTATCTCTAGCCTGTCCTTTCTCCTGTGACCGCATATCCTACTCCTCTCCCTTCATTTATTTCCATACTAGCTACACTGGCCTTCTTGCTATGGTTACCTCACAACCTTTGCACTTGTTTCCTGGAATGATCTTAACCCAACTATTCCATGGCTTGCTTTCTCAGCTCTTTCAGGCCTTTGCTGAAATTTCATGAGGCCTTCCTCCCTAGCCATCTTATTTCCAATTTCAACTCTACTTACCTGTGTGCACGTGCTCACACACAACACACACACACACACACACCATCTTCCATGCTTTACATTCTCCAAAGTACTTATTACCTAACAGTTTTGTCTCCCTATAACTAGAATGTAGGTTCTATGACAGGATGCTTATTTTGTTTACTGCCATATTCTCATCAGTAATCAGTATAGTACTTAGTAGTTACTGTTTTCTTGTGAAGGAATAAATGAAAATGAAGTGCCTGACAAAGCGCCTGAAACTACTTTTCGGAAAAGATGTATCTAGTATATAAGGCCCTCAACTGACTTCTTTGTGTTTAACATCGTTTCATTGTAATGTTAAGAGAAAAAAAAGATCACTTCCCCACAGGGACCACTGTATGTGGAGTTTGCATGTTCTCCCAAAGTCTGCCTGGGTTTTCTCCAGGTACTCAGTTTCTTCCAACATCCCAAAGATGTGGTCAGTCTTGTCTCAATTGTCCCATCCTGGCACTCACTGGGTTGCTCAGTTGGTTAGAGCATCATCCCAATACACCATGGTTGTGGGTTCATTTCCCATGAGAGCATATACAAGAATCAACTAATGAAAGCATAAGTGGAACAACAAATCAATGTTTCTCTCCCCCTAAAAATCAATACATAGTTTTCTTAAATTTGATTTATTTTTAGAGAGGGGAAGGGAGGGAGAGGGAGAGAAACATCCATGTGTGCTTGCCTCTTGCACACCCCCCACTGGGGATCTGGCCTGCAACCCAGGTATGTGCCCTAGACTGGGAATCGAACCAGTGACTCTTTGATTTGAAGGCCAGCACTCGATCTACTGAGCCACACCAGCCAGAACCAAATTATGAATCATGTTGATAGTGCTCGCTAGATAAGCAGTACATATTGCTAGCATCCGTTTGAGCTATGTATTTTTTGTGTGCATGTGGCAGTTACTCTTCCATGTAGTCACACAATATTAAATGAGGGTTTTTTACCACTCTGACCACATGATAACTTTATACTTTCGGGTTCACTGTAATAACTAAATCTTAGGTCTTTCCAATGGACTCAATTCCCACAGGGTCTTGTGCTGTACGAGGGTACATATTATCAAAACTAAAACAAAGCTATAATCATATCAATAAAATGACAGTTGAAGACTAATTTGAAGACTCAGTATGCAAAAACAATAATAATCAGATAAGTTTTGTAATGAACATTTATTGATGGGGTGGATAAATACAGATTGAGAAACATACTTGACAGCAATATATCAAACTGAGAGCCAGACTATAAAATGTATACAACGTTCTTTTTTTAATTTAAAAAAAATTTTTTTTAATTTTTACAAAGAGCCCTTACTGTAATGGTCACTTACATCCTACCATTCACATAACAGCAGTAGAGATACCAGGGGTAGCATTCAGAACTGAGATGCCTAGACGCCTCAAGGAGGACAGAGGCCACAGCAGAGTAATGTGCTGAGAAAAGACTCAAGAGCAATACAAAGAAAACAGACAAAAATATCACCACAAAATTGTACCTGAGTGACAGATTGGTAAAGTGTTTTGCTTTTTTTCTTTTCCTTCTTTTGCTCTTTGGTCTGATAAGAAACGGACAATTTTAGGTGTGTGGAGTAAGGTGGGGAAAAGGTCAGTTTCAAATCCAGAAACCTAGGTTAACATTAAGTTAAGCTGCTGCATTCTTTTCTTTGAGTGCTTAACCCAGCCAGCACCTCCATCTTGTGATCAAACACTAATCGGATCCTCAGCTTTCCTGTGAAGACTTCCTGATAATCTGATGGATAAACACTTGCTCTGGCTTCAATTAGCATGCTGTCAAGCATCCCTCTCCACACTTAACACGACAACAGAAAACCGAGGAGTCTTTCTCTTTTCATTCAACCATGAATACACACTCATAAAAGGGAAGAGTAGACACTGCTTTTTAGTAAACATTCTTTTTCTTTTCCTCCCTTTCCCAATGCCAAGTTCATATTAAAGTCTTTAGAAACATTAAAATGGAAGGGTCTCCCACTAAAAATAATTCTCATTCTAGATCATTCTATCAGGTAGGATTTACAGTACCATGTTTGTTTCAAACTCACATCCAGAGGGATGAGATAAAATAAAACTTGACAGAGTGATACCACATCAACATTTAACCCATCAGGAGCAAATATTCCGTTAAAAGCTGGGTGTTAACAGGCAGCAAGATGAGAAATTTGGGGAGGTATCAAAGTCACTGAAGGCCTAATGGGATTGCAGAGGGCTTATTTCTCACCCTGTAAAGGGTTGCATAGACGGCTTCAATTCTCCCAAACCCAAGAATACCCTGAAGTTGTATTCCAGCTTCAAGATATTCTCAAATCTCCCTTTTCCTAGTATTAGCACTAGGAAATTTTCCTAGTATTAGTTATCAAAATAACTCAACAAAAGAACTGTTCTAAAAAAAGTAATAACTTCCCAAGTTCCCACAGTTCTCGTGTTTCTGTGGGAAACACAGATATGTTTAAAATCCCACCGTATTGGGATAAGACCCCCTCTAATTGCCTTCGTCCAAGAAGCAAGAGATGAGGGGAACTTACGTAGCAGAGGCTTAAAGAAATCCAGCACTAATGTTACCATGATTTTACCTCTGTATCCTAACCCATTGCTGTTTCCAACTGGAGAATTTAAAATTTTCTATCAGCACAGGTGAAGCCAATACTACAGAACTAAAAAAAGAATATATTAAATCAAAAACACTAAAATCATTAAAAAGAAAAAAAAGAAGCTGAGGGCCTCAGATATGGAAACACACTGATTCATAAGTGAAAAGACTAAACTAATTCCTATGTATTTTCTAAACCCAAAAAGCAAAACTGATACTTCAGAAGACCAATTCAGCTTTAGATTAATGCTTCATTAGAGTTCAGTTAAGAGCAACACAGGTATTGATTAAAAGCCCTAAGGACCGTCCACAGGTTATTTGTTTTTGCCAACATGAGATTCAAACACCGTTTACAATCAGATTTCCAGAACTTGAGGCTTCAGGCCCACTTATCACTAGTTACCCTCAATAGTTCAGGTTAAAAAGAGGAGGGGAAAAACCCAAGTTTACTAGACTAACTTTGGATTTACAAACCCCATTTCTCACCCTTTGAAGGTATGAGGATAGAGAAGACAGTTTAGAAACTGCACAGCCCTTTGACTAAGTTTGTGCGAATTTGGACAATATACATGCTAGCTGACAGGCACACTGATCCCCAGTGACAATGCAACAGCTTCATGCAGAGCCCATAAGGTGGTCCACAACACACACACAGATCTAAAAGCGGACAGGGTAGGTATCCTAAAACAGTATCAGGAGGCATTAGTATAGAGAAGTCTCTTAACTGATCTATACCAGCAGTGATCTAGTAGTGTGCATAGGCCAGACTACACAGCATAAAGCAGCTCTTAGACTCTAGGCTCTAGTAAGCACATCTTTCTAGTCCACTCCTGACAAAGTTCTAACGAACTAACTACACTGCCATGGAGCACTGCTAATGAAGCCAAGCAGACACGTATGTCTCTGTGGTGAGGGAGTGCGTTTAACTAGAATATACGCGACGCTTGATGAGAAAAATCAAAAGCTGAAAAGACATTTTCATAATCAAATCAGTGATCAATTCCATAAAAATACAGATGCAAACTAAATAACCTTCTGGGAAGGTCAGGAAGGAAGGCAGACTCCACCAAATAAAATCTAAACAAATAGAAAGCCTATATTTAGTAAAAATATCACACATCTATTGATTAGCACAAGACAAACTATCAAGGAGAAAGAAGAAAATGTCATCTATAAAAGTGAAAGTGACATTCCAAGTAAAAATTATACTAGTTTATAGGTTGGCAGAGAGCTCAATTTATACAGCAATGGCAGGCACTCGAGACAGTTCAAATATGCAAAGATGCTGGACACCGATTCACCTTTGATTAGGTTTACTATACAAATTCCTTCCTGTGTTAGGCCAGTGCATCATTAATTCCAACTGCTTCAGTGTTCTCCCCAAACTGTTCCTGACAAGCAGCAGTGCATTACAACTCCCATCTTCCTATGACTTTCAATAAAAATTTCAATTTGCCCAGAAAGAATATGTGTGAAGTGAACGGCATTAAAAAGATACATTCGAACTGCATCGTATTTCCACAGCAAAAACTGCCATGAAGACCAAAGAACATTATATCGAATGATCTGCGGCTAGGTGGCATTCTCAGTTAGGTAACTTGGCTTGTTAGAATTCTTCTAGCTCCTTAAAAGATTTCTGTTCTCAACAAAAATGTTCACTCCTAAAATCTGGGATAATCAAGCACCCATAAGAAGAGATACCTGATCCATTTTTTAAAAGGATTCTTAGAAATCTGAAGAACCTCTGCCTATCATCTAAAGCCACCAAAAATGGACAATCCAACATAATAGTAAACATGGGCTAGGACTGCTCAGTCTCGTGGCATCAGTACTATTAAATTCACAAGCTCCAATCTCTGAAGACGTGCAGGCTACAAAAACTGAGAATGCAGCTGTTTATCTCCAGCTATACAGATAAAAAAAACAAGTCTCACATTTATAATATAAAATAAATACATTGTCCCAAAAATTCCAAGTCACAATTTCATTGTTTTTAGGATCCTCAGGCTCCATGGCTTCTCCCAGAACTATTCCCACACATGGTCTGGGCTTTCACAATTATGATGTATAGCACATACCTCTTCCCATCAGAGACCCTGAGACTGCTCTCACTTGAACACCTCCCCAAGGCCCAACTTGAAAAAAGACACACGCAATTCTGTACGGCAGAAACTAGCCTTGCTCTACAAACCCTCCTCAACCCCACCTTTATTCTGAATCAAAAGAAACAGAGGATAAAAAGGAAGTTTTCTAGTGGAGTCCAAAATGAGGCCATTGGCTACACTTGCCCAAACTAGAATTTAGAAGGCTACCACTCAATTACAACATAAAGAAAGGGGAAAATGTCAAGATGAATACATGCCTCTTCCTTCACATTCTAAAGGCCACACCGTATTCTCACTAGTAGACTGCTGGGGAAGTAGAAATGATAAGGGACAGGGAGGGAAAGAAAAAACATGATACTTAAAACACACACACTCAAAAACACACATACCCACACTTACATACACTTAAAGGTCTCAACACTTCAAGTGGCCAGGGACTAGCTCAGAACTCATGGCCAAAAGCCTACCCTCCCATCCCCCCTACACACCCTCCGCCCTCCAACCCCACCCCTAGGACTCATTGCTGTGTATCCCATACACACAGCAAAATCCCTATCCCTTCCCCAATTATATAAAAAACTAAACAGATAACTTACTTTCTTTAAATTATTTTTAAGTCTCTTAAAAGATGTTGATGTTTAAATACTTCCTCTCTTCTGACATACCAACACCAAAAGGATCCACAACTGTTTGACATAACAAATCCTCCATGTTTTAGTCTGGCAAGAAGAGGGAGGATATCAACTCTAAACAACCTAAGTAGGAGGTGGAGAGGCCAAGAATAGAGAAAGTATTCTTAATCCTTCACAGCTTCAACACATTCTCAGCTCTCTAATACCAGTAAAAACTATAAAAGTTAAATTTCAGAGGCAGCAGGTACAATAACCAAGGCCCTCTACCATCCTCCCACCTATGTCTCAATATTAATTTATTCCCTAGTCCAAGAAGGGAGACATATTTCATTAGGGAAGTAATTTTCTTAGTCCAGAATCAGTAGTTAAAAAAAAAGTGTGTTTTTAAAGAAGTTTCTTTTCTCCTCTTCTTTTTCTTTTTTACTTAGGAAGGGGTGGAAGTGGTGGAGGAGGTTCTGAAGGTAGAGGTGGTGGTCGGGGTTTGTCTGTATTGCCAGATCTGGAGGACATTCCTCCACTGGCCCGTGGATTCAGGTATTCACCGTAAGAATGAACAAATTCAAATGGAGGGGGTGGAGTGGGCTGAACACCCTGGGCAATGAGGAGGGAGTGAAGCATATTCACAGTATCTTGATGGTCTATTGTCTGGGTTGTATTGTGACCATTGGCCCCAGTGGGGCCTTTATCCAGTTTCATATGAGGAACTCGAGTTTTACAGCTAGGCTGTGAATAATGAAGGCCACTTGTGTCTGAGCTATGCCCTGGCAACTGGGCCATTGTAGGAAGAGGAGGGAAGGAGAAATTTATGGAAGAGGATTTAGTACTTTTGGAAATCTTGGCTGGATGATCAAACACTGCCCCGCCAGTCTCTTCAGGGGGACCCCTTTTACGAGCAGAACTGGAAGAGGAGAAAGAACTAGACAAGTTATACGTTTTGTGTGCTAAGGAGCTTGTCTGGCTACTATGTTTTGGATCACCTGGCCGTTTGTTCCCAGTACCAGCTGGAAGCTGTGAGTGAGAGTGCTTGTGTGAGTGGTGATTATGATGATGATGATGATTAGATGGGTGAGTCTTGTGCTTTTCTTTGTGCTCTCGGCTCTTTATGATACTGTCATCCACAGAATTGTGCTTGTCAGTTGCAGCATGAACTTTAATGCGCATTTTTATCTCCTCTGGTTTTGAAGAAGCAGCTTTATCCCCACTTGCCACTGGAATTCTCATTTTGAGAGCTGTTTTGTCAGATTTTTCCAGAAAAGGCCGCTCAGAAGTTTCTGAGCCCTCTATGGGCATTTTCAGAATGACTGAAGAATGGCTGTCATGTTGAGACAGGAGATTCTGGGCAGCATATGCATACTGTGACTTCACATTGGCCTCCATGTTCTCCAGTTGCCTCTTCTGGGCAGCCAACTCTTCTGCATGCTTTGCACGGTATTCTTTCAGTGATACTTTAGCTGATGGCGTACTCTTACTGTTCTGCTTCTGGGAAACAAATGCATTTGAACTATCCTGTTGCAGGGAATGATCAACTCCTATAAGTGCTACATTCTCACTAGTCCGATGACCCTGGGCAGACTCTAGTTTAAAAGCAGGTTGGGAGGACAGCCAACGCTCGCCCTGCAACATCTCTGCACTGCTTATGTTGCTGGATGACTCCTCAGTGGCTGGAAGGGAAGGCACTGCACTTGTGGTAGAAGTTGTTGACATGCTCATCAAACCTGCAATAGTTTTGTCTGAAGAGCTCTGGGAGATCATATTGAGGATTGTCTGCTCCGATGTGTTTGCATCTGTTCCTCGGTCATCTGCTTTTGTTTTCCTGGCAGCTTGGTATGCCTAGAATGAAGAAAATGATATCTCTTTACTTCAGGCAACTTATTATACGAAAAAACACTGAAATGAGTAGACTGTGCTTGCTGTGACATTGCAGTTTTTCACAGTGCATAAGCAGGAGGCTACTCTAACATAACATTGATAATTATTACCATCAGAAGGCATAAGATTTTAAAAACCTTCAATCAAGAATCGGGCAAACAGGACCTCAAAGAGCTCTTTGAGGTCCTGCATCTCCATGTTCATTGCAGCAGTATTCACAATAACCAAGATATAAAAGCAACCCAAGTGTCCATCTATGGATGAATGGATAAAGAAAATGTGGTGTGTGTGTGTATCTGAGCATATACACAATAAACTACTATTTAGCATTAAAAAAGAGGAGAAAGATTCTAGGAAGATGGCACAGTAGGAAGCTCTAGGAATTTGTCTCCCCACCTAAACAACTGTACTGGCAGAATCTGTCTGATGCTAACTGTTATTTTATTTTGAAACTCTAGAGTCTGTTGAAGGCTTGCAACTTCCAGGGTAAGCCTTGAACAGAAAAATGGGGTTAATTTCATTTCTCAGCACAGTAAAAACTATCCATCACCCACTGCCAGCCATACAGCAAGCAGCTGTGCATCTATTTCTGGAATAGATTGCACACAACCTTGGGAAGGCAGGGTGAGCAAAAATTACTCTTTCCTCCAAATATTGGAAATCTGTGCTATGATCACTGACTGCTTCTTCTGATCACAGAGGTATACACCAAAGGCAGGCAGCCATTGTTGTTGCCACCTCCCTCTGTTGTTGCAAGCCCTTCCCCCTCTGGCTGAAGCAATTGCCAGGGGATTTAAAAGACCAATACCCTTCCTCCCTTCCCCATCACTTTTTTGGTTTTTCCCCTTTGGGGAGCCACACATTAAAGAGAAGCACATTAAAAAACAACTCCACATACAGGAAAAATTAGGAAATGACTGTATATGTCCTAGGAAAGGCTCAGAAAAGACCTTAAGTTATACCCCAGGCTGATCCTCAGCAGAAAACACCTTACAAAATCAAGCCCTCCATCCCAAAGAATGAACAAAACAGTAAGGAAAACAGCAAACCATGGGGGAGAAAAATCTGACTTCCAGAGTTACCACATCATTAAATTCAAATGTCTAGTGTTCAACAACAAAAAGAAAAATCACAAAGATTATTAAAAAATAGAAAAGTATGGCTCATTCAAAGGAAAAATTTAATCAACAGAAACTGTCTCTGAAAAACACCTGAGGGCAAATCTACTAGACAAAGATTTTAAATAACTCGCCTAAAGATCCTCAAGGATCTATAACGGAAGATGAGGAGAAAAATCAAGAAAATAGCTTGTAAACAAAATGTAAATATCACTTATCAATAAACAGACAGAAAACAAAAAGAAATGCTAGAGCTGAAAAGTATAATAACTAAAATGAAAAATAAACTAGAGATATTCAAAGGCAGGTATGAGTAGGCAGAAGAATCAGCAAACATGAAGATAGAGCAATGCAAACTTCTGAATCTGAGGGACAGAGAGAAAAAATTTGAAGCAGGTGAATAGAGCCTAAAGGACCTGTGATAACACCATCAAAATGACCAATGTGTGCATTGTGGGACTTTCGGAAGAAGAGACAGGGGCACAGAAAATATTTGAAGAACAAATTGTCGAAAACTTCCCAAATTTGATGAAAGGTATGAACATAAATATGCAAGAAACTTAACAGACTGCAACTAAAAAATTAAGAAACTCACACCAAAACGCATTAAAATCAAACTTTCAAAAGCCAAAGACAATGAATCCTGAAAGCAGCAAGAGAAGCAAACCATCCCATACAGAATCACAAGCTCAGAGCACATGTTTTCTCATCAGATACTTGGGATGCCAGAGAGAGAGGACTAATACAGTCCAAGTGCTAAAAAGAAAAAAACTGTCAAACAAGAATCTAGCAAAAATACCCTTCAAAAAAGTGAGGGAGAAATTAAGACATTTTCAGATAAACAAAGTTCAGGGAGTTTGTGACAACTAAACTGGCCAAATATGAAATGCTCATGGGAGTCCTCCAAGGTGAAATAAAGGAGACTAGACAGTAACTTGGAAGCCACATAGGAGAAAAAAGATCAATAAAGATGAAAAAACATGGGCAAATATAAAAGCTAGTATTATTTTAATAATGGTTTGTAACTGCATCTTTTGCTTTCTATATGATTTAAGAGATTAACAAATTTTGCCCTGGCTAGTGTAGCTCAGTGGATTGAGTGTAGGCCTGCGAATCAAAGGGTGGCTGGTTCGATTCCCAGTCAGAGCACATGCCTGGGTTGCAGGCCAGGTCCCCAGTACAGGGCATGTGGGAGGCAACCACACATTCATGTTTCTCTCCCTCTCTTTCTCCTTCCCTTCCCCTCTCTCTAAAAATAAATAAATTAAATTAAATAAATTTTAAAAAGAGATGAACAAATTTTAAGTAAAAAATACAATTAGTAGTATAAAACCTAGTATTACTGTAAATTTGGTTTATTATAACTTCAAATCTTATTTTCTATATACTATAAAAGTAACGGATTTTATAGAATTATCAGTTTATGTCTTGGGATACACAATGTATAAAGATAAACCATATTTTGCCATGTATGATGCATTTTTTGCCCCAAATTTTTTTTAAATCTTTTTTTTTAAGATTTTATTTATCTTCAGAGGGACGGGTTAGGGAGAGAAACATCAATGTGTGGTTGCCTCTCGTGTGCCCCCAACTGGGCACCTGACCTGGCCCGCAACCCAAGCATGTGCCCTGACTGGGAATCGAACCGCTATCCTTTGGTTCGCAGGCCTGCGCTCAATCCACTGAGCAATACCAGCCAGGGTTGCCCAAATTTTTGAGGGAAATGTAAGAGCGCTCATTATACACTGGTAGTACTAATTCCCCCGTATAATGTGATTTATATACAGTAATTTTGCCACATCAAGAACTGAAAGGGGTAGGAAGGCAGGTGTAAAGGAGTTTGTATGTTACTGAAGTTAAACTGGTATGAATTCAAATTAGAGAGTTGTAAATTTAGGATGTTAAATGCAGTGCCCATAATAACCACAAAAAAAGAGCTGCAGAATACACAAAAAAGGAAATAAAACAATTTTAAATTTCACTATAAAAAATCAACTGAACAGCCCTGGCTGATGTAGCTCAGTGGATTGAGTGTGGGCCTGGGAACCAAAGGATCCCGGTTCGATTCCCAGTCAGGGCACATGCCTAGGTTGCAGGCCAGTTCCCAGCAGGGGACGCATGAGAGGCAACCATACATTGATATTTCTCTCCCTCTCTCCTTCCCTTCCCCTCTAAAGATAAATAAATAAAATCTTTTAAAAAATCAACTAAACACAGGACTTTACTTCAGACAATGAGGGACAAAGAAGCTAGAAGGCATACAAAAACCAAACAGCATAATGATGACAGAAGTCCCTCCTTATCTGTAATTACTTTAAGTGCAACTGGATTAAATTCTTAATGAAAACAGAGATTAGGAGAATGAATAAAAACGTATGATCCACCTATATGATGTCCAAATGCACTGAGATCCAAAGACCCAAACAGGATGAAAGTAAAAGGATAAAACAGATATACCTGGCCTTCCGGTCAAGATGGCAACATAGGTAAACACAGCTCACCTACGCACACAACCACACCAAAATTACAACCAAATCATAGAGCAACCATCACTCAGAACCATCAGAAATAGAGCTGAATGGAGATCTGACAACTACAGAATTAAAGAAACTACATCCATCCAGACTGGTATGAGGGGTGGAGATGTACAACTGGCTGGTTCCACATTCACATGTGGTAGATAAAAATTCGAGAGGGATATCTTGGAAGTGAGGAGTCCCAGTCCCCCACCAGGCTTCCCAGAGAAGGGTTCCAATGCCATAACTTCTAGCTGCAAAAACCAGCAGGGACTGAAATGGTGGAAGAAAATTCTGGAATCCCAAGCAGTTTCTCTTAAAGAGCCCACACACATACTTACTCAGACTCACTCCCTCTGAGCTCCAGCACCAGGGTAGCAGCTTAAAAGGTGCCAGTGGCACACAGGGAGGAACTGAAGTGTCTGGCATCAAGATAAGAGCAGGGGGACAGCTTTATCCCACACTGAAAGGCAGGCACAGGCCATTGTCCCTTTTCTGAACCCTCTCTGAACAGAGCCACAGAGCCAGCAAGTGGGTGCCATACCTGAGACTCTTATCAACCTGGGTAACACTGTTTGCTCCATTCTGGAGATCCCTTGAGACTCTGCCCTACCCAACTTATGGACCCACCCAAGTTGTTAACAGAGACTTTTCCATATGAATGGCTGGTCTTGGCTCATGCTTCACAATCTCATACTCTCAAATAAGCAACAGCTGACCTCAGTGACCCCCAGCCTCAGTTACCTCTTGCTAAGTGACCCCAGGCCCGGTACTAGGAGCAGCCAGCCTAGATTCACAGCTTGACTTTGCATGGGAATCTCTAAGCCCAACATAAGTAGCAGACATCTTACATTGCTTTTTAGCCCAGGCAGGGTGGCTCTGGACAGAACACAGGCAGGCAGAACACAAGGGCTGAACTTGGTCTACACCACCCCAGAAACCCCAGAGCCTGCACACCCAGTGGACAGCTACAGACCACGTTGGAGCACTACCACCACACTCCTGCATAGCTGATCATGCACAGACAATGGAGGTTGGTGGTCAGTAGTCATAGCCAGTACCTGCAGCTGATTGGCCTGGGTAAATCCCTCCCACTGACCTGCCAACAGCAATCAAGGGTCAACTACAAAAGGAGGGTATACTCAGCCCAAATGCAGGGTGCACCTCAAGTACCCAGTTTGGGTGGTAGGGCTATACCAGTGAACCCTACAAGATACATACTACCTTAGGCCATGCTACTGAGAGAGGGAGTCATAGCAACTCTATTTAGTACACAGCAACAAACACAGGGAGGCTGCCAAAATGAGGAAACAAAGAAACACGGCCCAAATGGAAGAAAAGATCAAAACTCCAGAAAAAAGAACTAAACAAAAGGGAGATAAGCAATCTATCGGATGCAGAGTTCAAAATACTGGTTATAAGGATGCTCAAGGAACTTAGTGAGGACCTCACCAGTATAAAAAAAGTCAGAAATGAAGAATACACTAATTGAACTAACGAACAACTTACAGGGAAACAACAGTACAGTGGATGAAACTAAGAATCAAATCAATAATTTGGAACATAAGGAAGCAAAAAAAAAAAAAAATAACCAATCCAGAACAACATGAAAAAAAAAAAGAATCCCCCCAAAAAACGAGAATAGCCCTGGCTGGTGAGGCTCAGTGGATTGAGTGCAGCCTGTGAACCAAAAAGTTGCCAGTTCAATTCCCAGTCAGGGCACATGCCTGGGTTGCGGGCCTAATCTCTGGTTGGTTGGAGGCATGCAAGAGGCAACTGATCAATGTCTCTTTCCCTCTTCTGTCTCCCTCCCTTTTCCATTCTCTAAAAATAAATAAATAAAATATATAAAAACAAAAAAAGAGGATACTGTAAGCAGCCTCTGGGACAACTTCAAGCATTCCAAAATTTGCATCATAGGAGTGCCAGAAGAAGGGAAAAAACAAGAAACTGGAAATCTATTTTAAAAAATAATAAAAGAAAACTTCCCTGATCTGCTGAAGGAAATAGACATGCAAGTCCAAAAAGCACAGAGTCCCAAACCAGATGGATGCAAAGAGACCCACTCCAAGACATATCATAATTAAAATGCCAAAGGTTAGGGATAAAGAAAGAATCTTAAAAGCAGTAAGAGAAAAGCAGTTATTTATCTACAATGGAGTTCCCATAACACTGTCTGCAGATTTCTCAAAAGAAACTTCACAGACTGGAAGGGATTGTCAAGAAATATTCAAAGTTGTGAACAGCAGGGACATACATCCAATATTGGTCTACCCAGCAGAGGTATCAATCAGAATGGAAGGGTAGATAAAGGGCTTCCTGGACAAGAAAAAAATTAAAGTAGTTCAAAATCACCAAGCCTTTTTTATATGCAATATTAAAGGGACTTATTTAACAAAAAGGAGATCAAAATAATAAGCAATAAGAGCTTCTGGGGACTTCCCAGCCAAGGTAGGTAGATATGTAGGTAGATACACTTTGCCTCCTCGCACAACCAAAAGGACAACAAAAAATTTAAAACCAAATAAACAGAACTGCCAGAAAATCAAACTGTACGGAAGTCTGACAACCAAGGAGTTAAAGAAGAAACATTCACCCAGACCAGTAGAAGAGGCGGAGAGAGGCAGCCAGGACAGAGAGGACACATGGCAAGGTGGCGGCTGGAGGAGCGGGTGGTCCCATATTTGTGTGCAGATAAACTGGGAGGAACAACTGGGAAGGAAGACAGACCACACAACTCAGGGTTCCAGCACCAAGAAATAAAGCCTCAAAACCTCTTGACTGAAAAAATTTGCTGGGGTAGAGGCAGTGGGAGAAGCTCCCAGCCTCACAGGAGAGTTCGT
>PVKM010012759.1:10779-31269 GCA_004027735.1 Carollia perspicillata | reverse complement strand
GTGGCGATTTTCCCCTCCTGCCATTCATGCAGGCTGCCTTCCAAGCACTGTCCTAGCTGCCAGTCTGATTCCTTTCCCAATATCCTCGACGTGGGAGGCCTGATTCTCTTCTGATGTCTTCTCCCGGTGGTCACCTCCAGACACTGGGGTGCAGCGGCGCCCACTCGCTTAGGTTGGCACCAAATGCCTCCCTTCCCAGGGAACCTGGGCCCAAAGTCTCCCCTCCCAGCGCCACTGGGATGGAGTCACTGCGCCCTCCCCCCACGCCCGGCTGGGCTGGGAGTCAGTCTCAGGCCGTCACAGCAGATTACTCAGCCCTTCTGTTTGATAAATTCCTCCTATTCAAGCCTGGCGTCAGTCTAACCCAACTCTCCGGCAGCTGGGGACTCCAACTCCTGGAGTCAGTGCGCAAAGCAGCCCTGCGCTTCTGCGGCTGACCGAGGGCCCACTGTGGGTGCGCAATGCAGCCCTGTGCTTCTGCAGCTGACTAAAAAAAAAAAGATTTTATTTATTTATTTTCAGAAATAGGGGAAGGGAGGGAGAGAGATATCAATGTGTGGGAGAAACATCAATTGGTTGCCTCTCACATGCCCCTAACTGGGGACCTGGCCTGAAACCCAGTCATATGCCCTGGCTGTGAATTGAACTGGGGACCTTTTGTTTCACAGGCTGGTGCTCAATCCACTGAGCCATACCAGTGGGTTACAAAAGGCTCTTATTATCCTTACTCAATATTTATAGGTTTAAAAATGGAGCAAAGACCTTTCCTACTTTTTTCTTCTTCTTTAGGGTGGGGGGTAGTAAATTGTTCTTGCTTCTTTAAACTTGGACTCTTTCATTATCAACTTATCTTCAGTCAAAGAAAGTTTGTCTGATATAAGAAGACCAGTATTTTATCAGAGAGGAGTTTTGAGTTTTGGGCTATGCAGCTTGCATCATGTATCATCTTAATATACCAAGGAGTTACTTTTGTAGCTTGTGATTTTAAATATCAAGAAAGACAGGAGAGGTGTTAAGGAGCTGAGAGCCAGAGCAGCTGGCAGTGATAGTCAGCAGGTCGGAATAGACCAAGGGGAGGAGAACTGATGGCTCTAAGCGGTATGTATAGCAGAGTACTCTAGGTAGTGGGGCTGGGTGAGAACTATATTCACTGGAGTAAGTAGGTAAAATAACACAAGAGAATAAACCGTATTCACTTCTACCTTTCAAAGTTCCAGCTCAAAAGCAATCTCCTCCTGAGTTAAGCTTCCCTGTGTCTCCTCCTGTCCTTCCCAATGCAGAAACAGCCTCTGCTTTGTCTGACATTTTGTGGCACATTGTTTATACTGCTTTTATGGCCCTTACCACTTTCTACTGTAGTGGAAGTCTGTCCTTCTGTCCTGGAATGTGTCCCTTGAGGGAAATTTATTCACCTTTATCTCTTAGAGGCCCAGCTCTGTCCTGGATTGTACAGTTGTTAGTAGTTTGTTGAATAATGAATGTCACAATGAGGAATAGCAGTCTGGATCCATAACAGTGTTGATTGATTTCTCACACTAAAGAGCCTGACTGTTGGCCTATAAAAGAGTTGCGTACCCTGAAATCACAGTTTCTCCTATTTAAGTTGTCTCATAACTGAGGTCCCAATTGGGTCTCAAAACCTTTAAAATTGTGTATGAAATAAAGCGACCTTGTGGTGGCTACAGATCTGTTGATGCTTTGTGCTTGAGTAGGCGTTAGGATTTGGGAAGGAAATTGCTTTTCAGGCTGCTGTCACATTGATTTACTAAATGGCATGCCAAGGAAAGGCCAAAAATCCTCTCTTCTTCCCACCTCCATGTTGACTTCACTTTAGGAGGGGATAACAGCTTTTGCTTTGATTAAACTTTATGAAGAGCTCTATTCAGTGAAAGTTTCCTATCTTGCAGAAGTCAACTTTTTCTTTTTTTAAAGATTTCATTTATTTTTTAGAGGAGGAGGGAGGGAGAAAGAGAGGGGAAAAAAATTGATCAGTTGCCTCTCATAAGTTCCCTGACCAGGGACCAAACCCACAACCGAGGCATGTGCCCTGTCTGGGAATCAAACCTGTGACCTTTTGCTTTGTGGGACGATGCCCAACCCACTTAGCAACACCGCTCAGGGCAAAGTCATCTTTTTCTTGCAGTAGGATCAGCATCTTGATCTTCCTGATTGTCATTCTCAAACTTTGCCACAAACTCAGGCTCTCTCTATGTGGCCACTCTCATGGCCTTGGATGAGCCTTGTCCACATTTCTTTCTCTTTTGGTTGAAGAGAACAGCATTCTTTTTTTTATCCCCAGTGGTGCTTCATTGGAAAAGTACAGAAGTGGAGGGTGAGGTGGCTATAGTTTTCTAAAAGGGACTTCCTTAAAGAGGCAAGTACATGTCTCTTCACATGTTTGTCCCATCAGTCACTATCTTAGGAGCAATAAGGTTTTTGTTTTTGTCATATTATTTCTGAAAATCTTAAAACCCCCCATTTCCACATACTTGGGCCAGCCATGTGCACCTTCACAAAGCAGACTAAATCGTGTATACTCCAGGCCTCTCTCCCAGCAGAATTTCATGCTCCCAGCCTCTCAGGCACTCAGACTATCTCTTTCTTCTGGCCTACTAAAATACGTTTTCAGGAAAGGATCTTGTATAGGTCAGCTTATTTCTTATTTGCGTTAAGGTTACAATATTATCCTTTTCCAGGATTTTTTCTTTCTTTTATTTTTAAAGATTTTATTTATTTATTTATTTATTAGAGAGGGGAAGGGAGAGTGAAAGAGAGGAAGAGACACACCAACATGTGGTTGCATGTCACGTGCCCCCCACTGGGGACCTGGCCTGCAACCCAAGCATGTGCCCTGAGTGGGAATTGAACTGGCAACCCTCTGGTTTGCAGGCCAGCACTCAATCCACGGAGCCAGAACAGCCAGGGCTCCAGGATTATTTTCATATTTAGTTTTATCTACATTTGTTGAATAAATGGCTTCCTGTCCCCTGCTCTTTTCCCCTTCAAATTCAGGCATTAGGAAATAATTAGGGGATAGATTAGAAGGTAGGCGGTAATTCTCTGGGTATCTTTGTCATGTCAGTTAGATCATTGAATATTTATCTAAGTATCCTGCTAATTAGAAGATCTTGAAATAGGAACCAGATTTCCTGAATCCCAGTGTAATACCTCAAAACTTGAAGTTAAAAACATAGCTCTTAGGGGCTAAAGATCATGTTGTGTTGCAAAGCATCATCTGCCCCATCAAGAATGTCGCTACAATTTAATTGATCACTGCAAGCTAGACATTGGCCCAAGACAAGCAAATGTTGTCATGTCATTGAAGAGTGGGTAACTGCCTGAGTTCTATCCTGAAAAGTGAAGATGGAGTGATGGAGTCACGAGCCAAGGAATGTGAACAGCCTCTAGATGCTAGGAAGGGCAAGAAAATGCATCATTCCCTACAACCCTGAGAAGGAATTGAGCCCCTGCTGACACCTTGCTTTTAGGACTACTGACCTCTAGAACTATAAGATAATAAATGTGCATTGTTTTAAGCTTCTAAGTTTGTGTTATTTGTTACAGCAACCACAGAAAATGAATACATGCTTTTGATTAGTTGACCTTGTCTTTGATGCCTGCAAAAGGAGTGCTTATGGAATTACCAGGCTATCCTAAGGAAAAACAAAAATATGGCCATTGGGTGAGTACAAATCTAACTAGTAACTCAGACTCATCAGTAGGAGATACTCAGTTTTGCATTTCACCTTGAAATATGACCTGAAGATCTTAGATGAGAGAGACAGAGAGAGAGAGAGAAAGAGAGAGAGATTGATTCACTTTACCCAAAACTGATCCTTTGAAGATGTTATGTTGATAGTTACTGTGGTATCTTGCATTCATCCACTAGATGTCAGGAGAGACAATGTCACGGCTCCTACTGATGGCTTCATCCTTCTAGGGTAGCATTCCTGATGAAATTGAAAAGCAAACAATTACAGAAACTATATAGTAATTAACATGTAAAATATAGACAGGATACAATAAATATTCTAAATTATTATTTTGGAATATGTACAATAACAAATATTCATAATCTGTGTTCTCTTGAGGCCACGTGAAATATTGCCAGCTGGTTTAAACAGTTTTTAGTTGCCCACAGAGAGTATTCAGGCCCAGTAGCCTGAGGCTTAACCTGTACTTTTTACACTTTCAAACAACACTTCACCTAGAAAGCTTCTGAGCAGCCTATCACAAGGGAATTTTATTTATTGATTTTGTGTAAGTTAGATAATTTTTGTGGCTTTTAATACCTGTTTTCTGGCTGCTGTAGTGTTCACATGAAATAATTCATTGACTTCACAAGGACAAAACCAAAGGGGGAAGGATCAAAAGTGGGAGGTGGAGATGGCCGGGGTTGGGGGAGTGGTGGAGGGAAAATGGAGACAACTGTACTTGAACAATAAAAAAAGAAGAAATAATCCAATGTGTCTTCAGTGATATTTGCTTATTTAGATGGTTTGAGCAATTTGCCCTGTAAGTTCTACTTCTTTTAGTTTGCTCCTGGGTCAGACTGGATGGGTCTGGTAGGGGAGCACAAAAGGGTTAGCTTCTAAGAAGAATGATAAACAACAAAAGTTAAAGGCAGTGATGTTGTCAGATGACTCATCAGCATGGCACTGGGGTCAAGAAAGCAGAAGCGAAAACAACAAGAAAATCTAAAGCACTTCTTGCTGACATGTATAGTGTGTGTATGTGTGCTGGGTTGATTCCCAGGGAAGAAAGAAGTCATGGTTCTTTCATGGCATGCCTGACCACAAATCACCAAAGAACTGATCATTGGCTGTAGAAACACCCTGGATCAATAAATTTGGAGCAGAGCCGCTACCAATGTTATGTCTGTGCCAAATACAGTGGAAAGCTGACCTCTTTAATTCTTCTTATTATACCTCAGTGTCATTAGTATCATGTGATCTTTTCAGATAACATGCTTTTAGTTCTATGGTATAGTATAACTTGCTAAGTTTTCTTTCTTTCTTTTTTTATTGTTGTTCCATTACAATTGTCCCAATTTTCTCCCATTGTTCTCCCCTGCCCCATGCCCCCCTCCCACTCCCACAGACAGTCCCCACTGTGTTGTCCGTGTCCATGGGTCATTTATACTTGTTCTTTATCTAGGCCCTTCCCCTTCTTTCCTCCCTTATCCTCCTCTGCTTCCTCTCCTAAGTTTTTTTTTTTTTTCTCTTCCTGAGTGTTGCTGGATATTTCTTAGTTTATATCTGTAGAGCTTTCTCGATTTTCTTCCCTCCTGATGTATACTTGTGCTCAAATATATCTTTGTTTAACTTTCTTAAGTCATCTATGGCAGTTTAACATTCTTTCCCTATGTTCTAAGGAATCCATGACCCTTCTCTCCATCTGCAGGCTTAAGGTTTCACACATTTATCCAAAGCTTGTTAAGACATGGGTGTTTTGTGCTATATCCTCCCCATATCTACATTTCTTAGTGATCTTTTAATTTTTGTTCACTTTTAAATAATTAATTTTTGAACAAGCAATGCATGCACATAGTGCAAACCCCAAAGAGTAAAAAGAAAGAAATAAACAAGTTTTTTAAAAACCTCAGAAAGTGAGATTTTCTTCCTGTTGTAATCCTAGACATTCAGTTCTCTTCCCCTGAAACAGTAACTACTAGCAATTTATTGTATATTCTCCAGAGATAGTCTAACCATTTATATCATGTAAACAGTAACATACTTTATATACTCTTCTACATGCAACTTTTTTCATTTAAGATTATTTTGGAAGTAGTTCACTCCAGTACATTTAGAAATACCTGATTCATTATTTAGATGAACTGTAATTTATTGGTGGCCATCCAGATGGTTTCCAGTCTTTTGCTGTTACATTGTTCCAATGTGTATTGTTGTTTCTGCTTAGAACCCTATTCTCCCACAAGACCCAGCACTTCCCCTGCTCCCCACCAGGCTATAAGCCAAAACCATGCTCAGAAGTTCTCCATCTCCTTATCTGTCCTTAAGCTGGCTGCATAAACATGTCTCCATCCCGTCTGTAATGTGCTCTTGTGAGTTTCAGAGTCGCCATCCTCTCCAAGCATCTATATTCTTCAGGATCTGGGGTGCACTGTTCTGAGCTTCCATGCAGTGGTTCAGGGAAACATGTGCCATGGTACACTGGGTCATGGTGGGGTCCAGGGAGGCACACTTTCTAAGAGATTGGCTTCTCTGTATGTCCCTTCAGAGAAGAAGAAGTCGGCTGCTCAACATTCCCAGTCACAGTTCAGCTCCAGGCATCTCTCATTAATCCGTGCTTGGTTAGGCAGATCCCACACAACTCCATCAGTTCTGTCACAGTCTTCTCCAAGTGGGCTTCCCAGTGGGTTGCCTCTTTCTTATTCCAGACCCCAGGGCTTCCCCTTACACACCAGACCTCATGGTGCACCCCCATGTCTCACTCACTCACTCCGTACCTCTTTGTCATAGACTCTTTCCCTCTCTTAACTCCAGACCTCATGGTAGACCCTTTACTCCAAATGTGTGGCTTCCCCCTTACTCTCAGCAGACCTCGACTCTTACAGCCTGCCCTCATTTTATTTTATTTATTTATTTTTTAAAGTATTTTTATTGATTATGCTATTACAGGTTTCCGAATTCCCCCCTTTATCCCCTCTCTGCCCTGTACCCCCAACCCCTCCAGCATTCCCCCCACCTTAGTTCATGTCCATGGGTTGTACATATAAGGTCTTTGGGTCCTCTGTTTCCTATACCATTTTTATCTCTCCCAATCTATTTTATGCCTACCAATTATGCTTCTTCTTCCCTTTGCCTTCCCCCTCATTCCTCTCTTCCCCCACTTCACTGAAATTCCTCCATGTGACGTCCATTTCTCTGATTCTGTTCCTGTTGTAGTTGTTTGCTTAGTTTTTGTTTTCATTGTTTTTTTTCTTATAGGTTCATTTGTTAATAGTTGTTGAGTTTGTTGTCATTTTACTGTTCATATTTTTTATCTTCTTTTTCTTAGATAAGTCCCTTTAACATTTCATAGAATAATGGCTTGGTGATGATGAACTACTTTAACTTGGACTTATCTGGGAAGCACTTTATCTGCCCTTGCATTCTAAATGATAGCTTTGCTAGATAGAGTAATCTTGAATGCAGTTCCTTGCCTGTCAAGACTTCAAACACTTCTTTCCAGCCCCTTTTTGCCTGCAAGGTTTGTTTTGGGAAATCAGCTGATAGTCTAATGGGAATTCCTTTGTAGGTAACCGTCTTCTTTTGTCTTGCTGCTTTTAGGATTCTCTCCTTATCTTTAATCTTGGGTAACTTAATTATGATGTGCCTTGGTGTGTTCCTCTTCTGGTCCAAATTCTTTGGGACTCTCTGAACTTCCTGGACTTCCTGGAAGTCTATTTCCTTCGCCAGATTGGGGAAGTTCTCCTTCATTATTTGTTCAAATAAGTTTTCGACTTCTTGCAGTTGTTCTCCTTCTGGCACCCCTATAATTCAGATATTGGAATGTTTCAGGCTGTCCCGGAGGTTCGTAAGTCTCTCTTCACTTTTTTTAATTCTTGTTTTTTTCTTCCTCCATTCTGGTTGGATGCTTATTTTCCCTTTTGTTCCAAATCATTGATTTGAGCCCTGGTTTCCTGCCTGTCACTGTTGGTTCCCTGAATATTTTGCTTTATTTCATTTTGGGTATCTTCCATTTGTTTTTTCATTTTTTGACCAAGCTCAATCAGTTCTGTGAGCATTTTGATTACCAGGGCTTTGAACTCTCCATCAGATAGGTTGGCTATCTCCTTGTTGCTTAGCTCTCCTTCTGAAGTTTTGCTCCGTTCTTTCATTTGGGCCCTATTTCTTTGTCTCGGGGCACCTGTTAAATTGTAAGGGGGCAGAGTCGTAGGCATTCATGAGGGCAGGGCAACCCTCTTTGCTACGCTGTGGTGCTGCCTATGGAGGAGGGGCCAGAGAGAGAACAGTGGAGGTCGCCTGCTGGGCTCTTGCCCACTTTCCAATGAACTCTTGTGTGAGACTGGGAGTTTCTCCACAGTCAACTCTGAGTCTCAACTCAGTTTCATCTTCAGCCAGCCTCACCCATGCTGTCTGCCACCTCATCACAGTTTTTCCCAGTCTGCAGCCTCGCTGCAGGTTTTTACCAGTCTGGTTGTTCTGGCTGACTTCTTTAATTACTTCGTTGTTGGAGTTCCGTGCAGTTTGATTTTCTGGCACTTCTGGTTGTTTATTGATTTTAGATTGGTTGTTATCCTCCTTTTTGTTGTGCGAGGAAGCAAAGGGTTTCCACCTATCCCTTCATCTTCCAGCCTGCCCTCATTTTCTGTAGTCTTGTAAATAAAGTCTTTTTGCACATGCGGGAGTATATTTGTAGCATAAATCCCTAGAAATGGAATTGCTGAGTCAAAGGGTAGATGCAATTTTATTTAAAAAATTTTAAAGAGATTTTATTTACTTTTTAGAGAGAGGGGAAAGGAGGGACAAAGAGGGAGAGAAACATCAGTGTATGATTGCCTCTTGTGCACCCCCTACTGGGGACCCGGCCCACAACCCAGGCATGTGCCCTGACTGGGAATTGAACTGGCGACCCTTCGGTTTGAAGGCTGACACTCAATCTGCTGGTGAGCCACACCAGCCAGGGCTAAAACATTTTTATTGTGTTTTTTTCATTACCATTTAACTGTCTTATAGTCCCCTCCCCACTGCAGTCACCACACTGTTGTCCACATCCATGAGTCCTTTCCCCTTTTTGTTGGATCCCTCCAACCCCTAACCTCCCCTCAATAGCCATCATGCTACTCTCCATCTATGAATTTGTCTCTATTTTGTTTGTTAGTTCAGTTTGTCATTAGATTCCATATATATGTCAAATCATATGATATTTGTCTTTCTCTGACTGGCTTATTTCACTTAGCATAATGTTCTCCAGTTCCACCCATGCTGTTGAAAAGGGTGAATTTTTCTTCTTTTTTACTGCTAAGTAGTATTCCATTGAGTAAATATCCCATATTTGTTTTATCCACTCATTTATTGATGGGCACTTGGGCTGCTTCCGTATCTTGGTGATTGTAAAAATCATTGCAATTAGCGTAGGGGTGCTTATGTACTTTTGAGTTAGTATTTAGGGTTTCTTTGGATATATTCCCAGAAATGGGATCACTGTGTCAAAAGGCAGATCCATTTTTAATTTTTTGAGGTGTCTCCATACTGTTCTCCACAGTGGTTGCACCAGTCTGCATTCCCACCAACAGTGCAAAAGAGCTCTCTTTTCTCCACATCCTCACCAGCACTTGTTGGTTGATTTATTGATGATAGCCACTCTGACAGGTGTAAGGTGATATCTCATTGTGGTTTTAATATTCATTAATATTAAATGATGATTAGTGACATTGAGCATCTTTTCATGTCTATTGGCCATTTATATGTCCTCTTTGGAGAAGTGTCTATTGAGATACTTTGCTCATTTTAAAAATAAGATTGTTTGGTTTTTTTTTTGGGGGGGGTGGTATTGAGTTTTATAAGTACTTTATAAATTTTGGATACTAGCCCCTTATCAGATGTTTTGGCAAATATGTCCTCCCATTCTGTGGGTTGTCTTTTTATTTTGTTGATGGTCTCTTTGATGTGAAAATATTTTTTAGTTTGATGTAGTCCCATTTTTCAAATTTTTTCTTTTGTTTCCCTTGCCTGGAGAGATATATCAGATAAAATAATGCTATGATCAGTGTCCAAGATTTTCCTGCTTATGTTTTCTTCCCAGGACTTTTATAGTTTCAGGTCTAACATTTAAGTCTTTGATCCATTTTTAATTTATTCTTGTGTGTGGTGTTAGAAGGTATTCTAGTTTCATTTTTCCATATGTATCTGTCTATTTTTTCCAACATCATTTATTGAATAAACTATCTTTAGTCCATCATTATATGTGCTTGCTTTCTTTCTCAAATATTAATAGACTATAAAGGTGTGGGTTTATTTCTAGGCTCTCTATTCTGTTCCATCGACCTGTGTGTCTGTTTTTACACCTGTACCATGCTGTTTGGATTACTATGGCCTTATAGTGTAGTTTGGTATTAGGTAGTGTGATTCCTCCAACTTTGTTCTTCTTTCTCAGGGTCACTATTGGTATGTGGGGCCTCTTATGTTTCTGTGAAATACAACATTGAAATCTTTATAAGAATTGTGTTGAATCTATGCACTGCTTTGGGTAGCATGGGCATTTTAATGATGTTAATTCTTCCTGTTCATGAACATGATATATGCTTCCATTTATTTTTATCTTCCTCAGTTTTTTTTCCTTCAGTGTCCTATAATTTTCTGAGTACAGGTCTTTTACATCCTTGGTTAAATTTATTCTTAGGTATTTTCTTCTTTTGTGAAGCAATTGTGAATGGGTTTGTTTTCTTAATTTCCCATTCTGATAGTTAATTATTGGCATATAAAATGCACCAGATTCTGGATATTAATTTTTGTATCTGGCTACTTTGCTGAATTCATTTATCAGTTTTAGAAATTTCTTGGTGGAATCTTTGAAGTTATCTATGTACAGTATTATGTCATCCGCAAATAAAGACAATTTAACTTCTTCCTTTCCAATATGGATGCCTTTTATTTCTTCTTCTTGTCTGATTGCTGTGGCTAAGACTTCCAGTACTATGCTGAATAAGAGAGGTGAAAGTGGATAACCCTGTCTCATTCCCAATCTTAAGAGGAATGCTTGTAGTTTTTGCCTGTTGAGTATGATGCTGGGAGTGGGTTTGTCATAAATGGGGTAGATGCTTTTTTAGTTTTGATAGAAATTTCAAATTGTCTCCACCGAGGTCAAAAGAATTGTTAATTCTATCAGTAATGTATGGCAGTGCCTGTTTCCTCACATTGTTGCAAAAGAAAAATGAGTTATCAAAATTTTATATCTTTCTTTATCTGACATATATTATGTTCAATATATTCTAGATTTAGTTTGCATTTCCTTCATGAATGAGATTGAACATAGAAATATGTTTAAGAGAAATGTATATTAACCTTTTTTTGGTGGATTATCTACACTCATCCATTGCCCAGTTTTTAATTGGGTTGTTGGCCTTGGTCTTATTGATATTTAGGAGCATTTATATATTAAGGAAAGTAGCCCTTTGTCTTTGGTTTGTGTTGCTGTTTTATCCAGGTTGTCTTTTGATTTCTTCATAATGATTTTTTTGTGATGCAGTACTTTTAAATTATATAGTCAAATTAATCTTTGTTTTTATGGCTTTTGGGATATATGGAATCTAGGGTTTTTTTCTCCCTGGAATTATTAAAAACATTACACATATTCTCTTCTAGTATGTGTATGGTTCTATCATTTCAGATTTAAACATTTAATCCATTTGGTATAAGGAATTACATAGTGATTTAATTTTTCAAATATACTTTTAACTATCATCCCCACCAATTATGTAAATAATAGCTGCTTATTGGAAAAAATTCAGGGATACAGATAAACAAAAAGAAGAAAAATCACTTATCATACCATTACCTAGAGATAACTACTGATAACATTGTATTTCATTTTTCTTTTTTCTATGTATATATAGAAACATAGCTTTTGCTTTCAAAATTAGGATTATATTATATATACACTTCAGTATCCTGCTTTTTTGAACTTAATATTTTATGAGAAAATTTTCCATGTCAAATGTGCTTTTTTCCTTTTTTAAAAATATATTTTTAAAAATATATTGATTATGCTATTACAGTTGTCCCAATTTTTCCCCTTTACCTCCCTTTGTCTGGTAGCCATATTCCCTTCAGCAATTCCCCTTTAGTTCATGTCCACAGGTTGTGCATATAAGTTATTTGGATTCTCCATGTCCTATACTATTCTTGACATCCCCCTGTCTATTTTGTACCAATTATGCTTCTTAATCCCTGCACCTTTCCCCCCATTCTCTCCCTTCCCACTCCCAGCTTATAAACCTCCATGTGATCTCCATACCTATGACTCTGTTCCTCTTCTGGATGTTTGCTTAGTTTGTTTTTTTAGATTCAGTTGTTGATAGTTGTGAATTTATTCCTATTTTAATGTTCATAGTTTGTATCTTTTTCTTAAATAAGTCCCTTTAACATTTCATGTAATAATGGCTTGACAATGATGAACTTTTTTAGCTTTACCTTCTTTGGGAAGCACTTTATCTGCTCTTCCATTCTAAATCATAGCTTTTCCGGATAGAATAATCTAGGTTGTAGGTCCTTGGTTTCATTGCTTTGAATACTTCTTGCCTACAAAGTTTCTTTTGAGAAATCAGGTGATAGTCATATGGGAACTCCTTTGTAGGTAACTATCTGATTTTCTTTTGCTGGTTTTAAGATTCCCTCTTTATCTTTAACCTTTGGAATTTTAATTATGTGTCTTGGTGTTGTCTTCTGTGGGTCAAACTTGTTTGGGACTCTCTGTGCTTCCTGGGCTTGTATGTCTATTTCCTTCATCAAATTAAAGAAGCTTTCTTTCATTATTTTTTCAAATAAGTTTTCAATTTGTTGCTGTTCCTCTCCTTCTGGTACCCCTATGATTCAGATGTTGGAACATTTGGAGATGTCCCAGAGGCTCCTCATACTATCTTTTTTTTTTTTTTACAAGTTTTTATTTGCCTATTTTTAGAGAAAGGGGAAAGGAGAGAGAAAGGGAGGGAAAGAAACATCAATGTGTGAGAGATCCATTGATCAGTTGCCTCTCACAGGCCCCCAACTGGGGACCCAGCCCACAACCCAAGCATGTGCCATGACTGGGAACTGAATGGGCAACTCTTTGGTTTGCAGGTCGGCTCTCAATCCACTGGGCAGCACCAGCCAGGGTACTATCCTCTTTTTTAAAAATCTTTTTTCTTTGTGGTGTTCTGGTTGAATATTTGTTTCTTCCTTATGTTCCAAATCATTGATTTGAATCCCAGGCTCACCCCCTCCACTTTTGGTTCCCTGTGGATTTTTCTTTATTTCCCTAGTATAGCCTTTATTTCTTCCCTTATGATTTGCCATACTCAATGAGTTCTCTGAGCATCCTTATGACCAGTGTTTTGAACTCTGCATCTGATAGGCTGGCTATCTCTATTTCATTTAGTTCTTTTTTTGGGGGGGTTGTTCTGTTCTTTCATTTGGGCCATATTTCCTTGTCTCCTCAATTTGGCAGCCTCCCTGTGTTTGTTTCTGTGTATTGGATACGGCTGTTTTGACACCCTGTATTAGTAGTGTGGCCTATTTTTAGCAAAGGTACCCTTCTGGACGAATGTGGCTTCTTTAAATCCTTGGTTGTTGGACTTCCATACAGCATGATTTTCTGATGGTTCTGAGTGTTATTTATTTTTGAAATCTAGCTGTAATTCTTTCTGTGGTTGTGTGAGAAGGTGAAGCGTGTTTACTTAAGCCTTCATCTTGACTGGATGCCATATATTCTTTATTCATTTATCTATTGATATAGACCTAGATTGCTTCCATATCTTGGCTATTGTAAATAATGTGGCTTTTCTGTATTCAAGGTGGTTTCTCCACTCTGCTAGTCAGTGCGGGGACTAGGTATCTCCATGGCTGTTTGGGCTGCTGGGCTCCTCTGACCATCCAGGTCCTGCTCCAACATGGAAGCTTCTTGGGGGCCACAGTACTCAGGAAGCTGAAGTGTTGGAGGGTGGAGTAGGTGGTGAGATCCAAATATGCTTACTCTTAAAATATGAGTGTCTTTCTGCCTATCTGTGTTTGTTTCATCTGTATCTATTTTGAGGCTTATTTTGAAGGTTCTGGAGTGATAGCAACTGTTACTGTACAAATGATTATGAGTATTCCTCAGAAGTTTCATTTTTGGTGGACATCTAGTAAATGTTCATTGATAATATCATGTTTTCCCTGCCATCATTAAAATTCTTTAAAAATTTTTATTTTTAAAAAATATATTATATTGATTGTGCTATTACAGTTGTCCCATCTCCCCTTTTATTGCACTCTGCCCTGCACACCCCCTCCCACTGGCATTCCCTCTCTTTAGTTCATGTCCATGGGTTGTATATATAAGTTCTTTGGCTTCTACATTTCCTGTACTATTCTTAACCTCCCTCTGTCTACTTTCTACCTACCATTTATGCTGCTTATTTTCTGTACCTCCCCCCTGCACTCCTCCATTGATAACCCTACATGTGATCTCTATTTCTGTGACTCTGTTCTTGTTCTAGATATTTGCTTAGTTTGTTTTAAGTTCGGTTGTTAATAGCTGTGAGTTTGTTGTCATTTTATTGTTCATATTTTTGATCTTCTTCTTCTTAGGTAAATCCTTTTAACATTTCATATAATAAGGGCTGGGTGAATGAACTCCTTTACCTTGACCTTATCTGGGAGGCACTTTATCTGCTCCCCTATTCTAAATGATAGCTTGGCTGGATAGAGTAATCTTGGATGCAGTGCCTTACCTTTCATGACTTTGAATACTTCTTTGTAGCCCCTTCTTGCCTGTAGATTTCTTTTGAGAAATCAGTTGATAGTCTAATGGGAACTCCTTTGTAGGTAACCGTCTCCTGTTCTCTTGCTGCTTTTAAGATTCTCTCCTTATCTTTAACCTTGGCTAATATAATTATGATGTGCCTTGGTGTGTTCCTCCTTGGATCCAACTACTTTGGGACTCTCTGAGCTTCCTGGACTTCCTGGAAGTCTATTTCCTTTGCCAGATTGGGGAAGATCTCCTTCATTAATTTTTCAAACAAGGTTTCAATTTGTTGCTCTTCCTCTTCTCCTTCTGGCACCCCTATGATTCAGATATTGGAACATTTAAAGATGTCCTGGAGGTTCCTAAGCCTCTCCTCATTTTTTTTTTTTTTTGAATTCTTGTTTCTTCATTCTGTTGTGCTTAAATGTTTCTTTCTTCCTTTTGCTCCAAACTGTTGATTTGTGTCCTGGTTTCCTTCCTGTCACTGTTGGTTCCCTATACACTTTCCTTTATTTCACTTTTCATAGCCTTCATGTTTTCATCTAATTAGTGACCAAATTCAACCAATTCTGTGAGCATCTTGATTACCAGTGTTTTGAACTGTGCATCTGATCGGTTGGCTCTTTGTTGCTTAGTTGTATTTTTTCTGGAACTTTAATCTGTTCTTTCATTTGGGCCATTTTTTTTTTTTTTGTCTCAGCAGGCCTGTTACATAGTAAGGGGCAGAGCCTTAGGTGTTCACTAGGGGCTTCCTTCTGACACTGTATGTGGGGGACAATCCAAGAGGGAACAGTGCCATTTGCTGCACTGTTTGCAGGTTTTCAGTCACTTCCCCCGCTTCCCACAATCAAACTGGGCCCTTCTGGTGCCGATGCCTAGTTGGGTGGGTTTGTGTATATTCTAGGACCCTGTGAGTCTCTCCAATGAACTCTCCTGTGAGGCTGGAAGTTTCTTCTGCAGCTGCCTCAACCCCCAGAGATGTTTTCAGTCAGAGGCTTTGATTGTTTATTTCCCCATGCTGGACCCCTGGGTTGCGAGGTCTATCTCACTCCCCAGTTGTTCCTCCCAGTTTATCTGCATGCGAATGTGGGGCTGCCCTGTCTGCCAGCTGCCACCTTGTCTGGTCTGCCAGCCACCACCTTGCCTGCCCCAGTCCTTCAGCTGCTGCCTTGCTGCAAGTCCTTTCCACCTGGCTGCCCATCTCTGCTGCTCCTACTGGTCTGAATGAATGTTTCTGCTTTAACTCCTTGATTGTCAGACTTCCATACAGTTCAGAGTTATGTCAGTTCAGGTTGGTTGTTTTTTGTTTTAAATTCGTTGTTGTTCTTTTGGTTGTGTGAGGAGGCACAGTGTGTCTTCCTACACCTCCATCTTTGCCAGAAGGTATTTATTTATTTTTAGAGAGATGGGAAAGAAAGGAGAAGGAAAGGGAGAAAAGCATCAATGTGAGAAAGAAGCCTTGATGATTTGCCTATTGCACACCCCTCACCTGGGGACCTGGTCTGCAACTCAGGCACCCAGACATGTCCCCTGATTGGGGAATTGAACCAATGACTTTTTGGTTTGTAGGACGACACCCAACCCATTGAGCCACACCAGTCAGGGCTCAAATTCTTAATTAAAAGTTAAGTGCAAATATACTCAATTTGGGACCAAATTCTGTTTTTTATATGATGCTGTAAGAATGAATCACAGTGCTCTGTATCAGGAATTATTCAATAATATTTTGGCATAATACCATTTGACACTAAACCATACCAAATCACTATTTTTTATGAAAAATTACTAATTAAGTTTGTATATCATGTAATGGGGTAATAATTTAATAATTACTTAAAGAGACAAAACAAAGGGAATAT
The DNA here is from genome assembly GCA_004027735.1 of Carollia perspicillata. Taxonomy (NCBI): domain Eukaryota; kingdom Metazoa; phylum Chordata; class Mammalia; order Chiroptera; family Phyllostomidae; genus Carollia; species Carollia perspicillata. The sequence goes on along the minus strand of PVKM010012759.1, from coordinate 14,962 downwards.
GATGGGAGAGCAATTCAATTTCTGATGGTCAAGTAATAAAATTCTTCATGGAACAAGTGGTATTTGATGTGGGACTGGATAGAATTTGACAGGTAGAGATAGAGGTGGGAAAGGCAAGATATTTCCAGCAGAGGAGATGAACTGTGTAAAATCCAGAAGTGGGGATGTACCAGGTATGTTCAGGGAATTTTCAGTTATCCAGTTTGGTTAGTCTATGGGTTGCATGAGTGGGAATAGGTAGACATTAGGTTTAAAAATTAACTCTGCAAATGCAAAGTTTAATGAAGTGTTTGAAAGGCAGACTGGAAGTTTCTACTTCTCTAAGTATCAGAGTGTTGAAAGGTTTTTGACCTTTTACTGTGGAGAATGTTAAACATATACAGAAATAAACAGAAGAACAATATGATAACTCTTCATATAGACATCACCCTGCTGCAGCATTTGTGATATAGCCACTGTTATTTCATCTTCATGCCTATTTCTGTCCTGTTATTTTGAAGGAAATCCCAGACATCCTATCATTTCATACATAAATATTTCAGTATGTGCCTCTAAAATATAACAATTCATTCCAAAAACATAATCATGATACCAAAACATAACTACACCTGAAAGAACTAACGATATTTCCTTAAAATGATTTAAGGGTTTTTAAGACAGCACACCATGACCAATACAGTGCTCAACCCAGGAAAGGATATGGTTGCATATTCCCTAAACATAAAATATTGTGTTACTTAATTGAACGAAATTGATATTGCATAGAGGATAGTTACCTAAATGCAGATAACAGAAATGAACCATTTTTCATGAGTGGTGAATGCTATAAGTCACTTTACTGACACAAAGTCATTTAGAGATTTTTAAAAAAGCATGCGGTTACATCAGAAGCAGAGCTTGGAAGTGATGCTTCTCAGAAGAAAAATGCTACAGTCAAACTTCATTAAAATAAAACTGACAAAATAATTTTTTCAACCTTTTAAAGTATTTCATAGAAATAAGAGGGGCCTATTTCTTTCTATCTTTGTGACCTCTGCCTAGAAATGCCCAAGAAAGAGAGGGATTTCTTTTAGAAAAGGCTAGGGTTAAAGAGAGATAATTAAGGGAAAGGAAGAAAATAAATAGCTCAGTATCCCAATAAATTGTGTCCTTCTAAAGAAACTGCATTATGTTAGAATAGATTATTAACTGGGGGTTGGTAGGAAAAATGCTGCCTTCGTGGTGGAAATGCAATTACATTGTGTTGGATGTTGATGAAGAGAAGGCCATTGAAAGCCAGAAGCCTCCTTATTCCCCTGGGTGCCTTCATCCCTCTGACATTAGCCACCTGGAGCCCTGTTTGTTCAGTTGCCCATCTGATAGAATATCTAATCTCCTCATTTCCTGTGCTGTGGAAAATTATTTTATTCAGCAAGTGACTGGACTCTTATTTGGAATGAAAATCCCTGATGTATTTGAGACAACGTGTTTGGCACAAAGCAAAGATGAGTCTTAGATTCCTTTTTCTAGCAGACCTTGCCTAAAGGCTGCCAATTAAAAAAAAATGACAATAGAAGATCCAAGTGGGTTTGGAAGAGCAGAGGTTGTTTTAAAAGGTAAATATTTTCTTTAACTCCATTTTCTCAAAACTTACTCTTTAACTAGAGGGGAGAGGAGGGAAAAGCATCTTTAGAACAAATGTTGCTACTGCTAAACTTTAGTGGTAATTCAGCACCTTTGTGTGTTTACCAAGCCATTCAAATGTAAGGGGACAGTTGCACAATATAGTGAGATGCTGATGCTTGTATTGAATGACTTCCAATTCAAGAGGGACAGGAGATGGAATATGCATACTGTAAAAAATTGCAGTTTCTTTGAAATATAGTAGTCCCAATGAGAAATAGAGGCTTCTGAGTGTAGGAGGCAGAACTAACTTGGCATATACTTTATCTTTCCTCATTTTTTTATTCTGAAAGGTCTTACTTTTTGCACATTGTACTATAGCTTGTTCTTTATTGCTCTGTTGTTAACTTCATTAAATTTATGTAAATCTAGTTCCCTTAGATTGTCCCTTAGACAAGGTCTACTTGTCCTTCTGTCTAGCATGGAGATAAAGCAAATATTTCAACACATTAGACCAGAGAGGTATAATCTGTGGTAACATCCCCTTATCTGTACTTTAGACTTCCAGCAATCTAAACTGGCCTTGCTACAAGGCTGGAACCAGGAGGGAAATAAAAAGGAGAACTTTGAGATGCCAAAAGAACTATCACAAAGACCATGAACTTTATACTGAAGGAGAAGTATCAGGACAGGCCATCAGATCCTAACTTTAATCAGTAACCTTATTTTGTACACAATTCTGATAGACTTCATTATCTGGCTTGCTGGACTACAACAAATTAAATGAGAGACTATTAGTACCAGGTCCACTGAGAGCCACAAGAAATAACAGCCAAAAGTTTGAATGCAAGGGAGGAATAGAAAAGACATAAATACTGAGACAAGCTCAGCCATCTGTGGCCATTAAGTGAAGGGGCAAACAGTATGTGGGCCACAAGAACCTTGAGCACAGCTCCACCTTTAAGATAGGAACTATCTTGCCTCTCTATGTGTATTCCAGTACTTAGCTCATAAAGTAGACATTTATTTTTTGTTTGGAAAGCAGACATGAAAGGAAGATAGTGGTAGAATCCATTAGTATGTATAATACTAAACTCAAGTAATCAGAAAAAATTATATTATATTCACTGTACAACGATTAAGAAGGCAGGAAAAAATTCCATCTTAAAAATTTTGTTTAAAAACACTTGAGTAAATACCTGGGCATAGGATTGATGGATTGTATGGTAGGTTTATGTTTAACTTACAAGAAATTGCTAAATTGTTTTCCAAAGTGGCTGTACCATTTTGCATTTCCACCAGCAATGTTCGAGCATTTCTGTTGGTGTACATGCTCTCCAGCACTTGGAATTGTCAGTTTTTAATCATTTTAATATTCTAATAGATGCATGGTAGTGTATAATTTTGGTTTTGATTTACAGTCCCCTAACAACATATAACATTTAACATTTTTCATTTGCTTATTTGACATCTGTATATCTTCTTAGGTGAAGGGTATGTTAAAATATTTTGTCTTTTTAAAATGTGGGTTACTTTTTTTCCTATTACTGAGATTTCAGGATTCTTTTTTTAAAATATATTTTATTGATTATGCTATTACAGTTGTCCCATTTCCTCCCTTCATTCCCCTCCACCCTGCACACCCTCTCCCACCCACATTCCCCCCTTTAGTTCATATCCACGTGTCTTAAGTTCTTTAGCTTCTACATTTCCTATACTATTCCTGCCCTCCCCCATCTATTTTCTACCTACCATCTACGCTACTTATTCTCTGTACCTTCTCCCCACCCTCTCCTCCCCCAACTCCCCTGTTGCTAACCCTCCATGTGATCTCCATTTCTGTGGTTCTGTTCCTGTTCTAGTTGTCTGCTTAGTTTGCTTTTGTTTTAGGTGTGGTTGTTAATAATTGTGAGTTTGCTGTCATTTTACTATACATGTTTTTTATCTTCTTATTCTTAGATAAGTCCCTTTAACATTTCATAAAATAAGGGCTTGGTGGTTATGAACTCCTTGAACTTGACCTTATCTGAGAAGCGCTTTATCTGTCTTTCCATTCTAAATGAAAGCTGTGCTGCATAGAGCAATCTTGGATGGAGGTCCTTGCCTTTCATGACTTGGAATACTTCTTTCCAGCCCCTTCTTGCCTATAAGGTCTCTTTTGAGAAATCAGCTGACAATCTGATGGGAACTCCTTTGTAAGTGACTGTCCTCTTATATCTTGCTGCTTCTAGAATTCTCTCCTTCACTTTAATCTTGGCTAATGTAATTATGATGTGCCTTGGTGTGTTCCCCCTTGGGTTCAACTTCTTTGGGACTCTCTGAGCTTCCTGGACTTCCTGGAAGTCTATTTCCTTTGCCAGATTGGGGAAGTTCTCCTTTATTATTTGTTCTAATAACTTTTCCACTTGTTGCTGTTCCTGTTCCCCTTCTGCTACCCCTACAATTTGGATATTGGAATGTTTAAAGATGTCCTGGAGGTTCCTAAGCCTCTCCTCATTTTTTTTTTTTGAATTCTTGTTTCTTCATTCTTTTCTGTTTGGTTGTTTCTTTCTTCCTTCTGGTCCACTCCATTGATTTGAGT
>PVKM010012759.1:0-10679 GCA_004027735.1 Carollia perspicillata | reverse complement strand
TAGGTTGGCTATCTCTTTGTTGCTTAATTGTATTATTTCTGGAGCTTTGATCTGTTCTTCCTTTTCGGCCATTTTTTGTTTGCCTTTTGGTGCCTGTTATGTAGTAAGGGGCGGAGCCTTAGGTGTTTACCCGGGTGGGGCAACCCAGTCACCGGGTTGTGATGCTGTATGTGGGGGCGGGGTCAGAGAGGGAACAATGGCGCTTGCTCTGCCCTCTGTCAGACCTCAGTCCCTTCTGCTGCTTTCCCCTAGCAAACTGGGTGTCTCTGGTGCTGAATCCCATATGGGTGGGCTTGTGTGCATTCTAGGACCCTGTGGGTCTCTCCAACAAACTCCCCTGTGAGGCTGGGAATCTCTCCCTGTGCCTCAACCCCCACAGGTATTTTCAGTCAGTGTTTTGAGGCTGTATTTCCCAGCTCTGGGACCCTGGGTTGTGCAGTCTGTCTTACTCACCAGTTATCTGTATGCAAATGTGGGACTGCCACACAGTCAGTCAGCTACCTTGTGCAGGGTGCCCCATGCCCCACTTCTCAATCGCCGCCTCACTGGGTTTGCCCATTGCCACCCCGTGCCCCGTGTCTGCCCACTGCATCTTGTATGCCTGGGGTGCCTTTTGCACCAGGTGTCACTGCTTCCTGTACCGTGACCCCTCTCTGCTCGGCCACAGGACTCCGCCCCACCTACTGGTCTGGGTGGATGTGTCTATTTCAGATCTTTGGCTGTCCAACTTCCATTCAGTTCAATGTTCTGTCAGTTCTGGTGGTTATTTAATTGTAAATTTTTGTTGTCTTTATTTTGGTTGTGTGAGAAGGCATAGTATGTCTACCCATGCCTCCATCTTGGCCAGAAGTCCAGATTTCAGTGTTCTTGATCTATTTTGGAAACAAGCCCTTTATCAGCAATTGCTTAACCAACTGAAATGAAAACTTATGTTTACACAAAAACCTGTATACAAATGTTAATAGTTGCTTTATTCATAATTGCTGAAAACTGGAAACACCCCAAATATCTTACAACTGGTGAGTGGTTAAAAAATGCAGTATATCTATAAAATGGAATACTCAGCAATAAAAATGAAAAAGCTCCTGATTCACATACCAGCTTGGATGAAACTCCAGTGCTTTATGCTAAGTGAAAGAAGCCAGGTTCAAATTGCTCCACCCTATATGATTCCATTATGTGACACTCTGGAAAAGGCAGAACTATAGGGACAGAAAACAGATCAGTAGTGGCCAGGAGCTGTGGGATAGAGGCAGGGTTTGAGTACAAAGGGGGTGACATGAGGGAAATTTGAAGAGTGATGAATCTGCTCTATATCTTGATTTTATTGATGGTTTGTCAACACTCATAGGACTAACAACACAGTGAGTTTTACCCTACATAAACGTAAATTTTACCTCAGTTTTTTTAAAAAGGAAAAAAAAGGAAGAATTGGAGGGTAGAAAAGAGTAAGCTTTATAATTGTGGAAAAGTCTCTAATGTGGCTACATTTCAGGGGGTTTTTAGTAAGCCAGGGTATTCCATTAGTCATCAGACTTCTGTAAGAAGTTTAATCCTGTTTTTAAGGGAACACAAATAAAATTCTTAATCATTTGAATTTTAACTTGCACAGAATTGTGAATGCAGCAGCATCAGGCATAGCTTAGCAGTTATTAATGTGATGGACAGATAGAAGCATGGTGGAAGAAGGAGGGAGAAATCTAATCATGAATAAATGACCATCAGTTTATTTCTATTTATTTTACATGCACAAAGAAACACTTACACTTAACCTTTTTTCCCCTCTTATTCCTCCACTTCCTCCTCATCCTCACTAGTCTGTTAATCCACCCTTCACATTGGAGCCAAATCTCTTTGTGATCCAGGCACTCAAGCCCAGCCTCAAAGCTTTACTTATTTCCTGTGAACTTTCATACCTGTGTGAATTTACTCACATTGACACCTTTGCCCAATATACCCTACCCCCTCTGAATCCTGACTTTTTGAACATCCAACTCAGAACTTGCCTACTCCATGAAGCCTTCTTTGTTCAGTATATTCAGGAGTGAATTTTTCCTCCTTGTACTTAGTAGATTCTGAGAAAATGCTTATTGCATTGTCCAAAGGCAGGCAGGAGAACAAAAAAACAAATATGTGCATATTATAGATGTGGGATAGATATTGAATGATGGGCCGGAACCATTTTTGTTTTACGCAGTATAGAGTGGTTAGAAAGCATGGAGGTGCCATGTTGCCTAGGTTGGAATACTAGCTCTGCTGCACACTGGCTATGTGATATTGGACAAATTATTTAACTTTGAAGTCTCAGTTTCCTTATCTGTAAAATTGCAATAATAATAGCATCTATCTGGGGTTCTTTGGAGGAGTAAATGGATTTATTATAAAGTGTTCTATGTAAGTTTTAGCTGTCGTTATTTTGGAAGGAGTCTTAATACTTTCAACTAATTCTAATCAGATGGGCTAAATATATCAATTCAAAGGATATATGAGTTTCAAGGGGATACTAGTGTTAGAAGATGTAGAAATGTAAGATACCATTTGCATTCATCCCATCCAGGCACTTCAGAAAGATCAGCAACACTGGTTCCATTATGGATTCTAGTCTAATGCTGTGAAAATATATCATTGCAGCCTTCATAATAGGACTTTAAAGGGGACTGCCTTGGTGGGGGCTAGAGGAGGGGGAGTCAGCTGTTGTACGACCTCTCTAAAGAGAGCACTTATAGCCAGTCTGTTCCATGAGCAGCCATTTGATATTCTAGGCAGCTGCCTGACAGTGCACTTTGATGCCCCACAGTGTAATTAACAGGCATGCACACAGCTGCCTTGTCTAACAATTGGCCAGACTTGGCAGTGTATGCTGCAGAGGAGGGGTGGTGGTAGGGAGCACCCAGGATATGTTCACCACCTTGGGCACTGAGATTTCCCAACAGCTCTGTAATAACACTGCAGCTGCACCCTGAGCACTTCTCAAAGCACTGTGCCTGCTAATTTCTTGTAGGGGACTGTCCAGATTCCCCAGTTCATAACAAGTTTTTATTCTTTGGCTTAAACAACAACAATACCACTAGCTTGGACTCCTCCTTGATGCTATCGGTCAGCTGTGGCCAGCCCATCTAGGTTCTTTATTTTTTTGTTTTTTAATTCTTCTCTAACTCACACAAGGACTTTTTAAAATCCCTGTAACCACTGGCCAGATAAATCTTGTTCAGGGAAGGAAGTGTAAAAGGAAGTATGATGTCAGGAAAAAAGCACGGGACTGGGAATCAGGAGACCTCTCTGTTTGTTCTAACTCATTAGTTATGACATGACCTTGAGAAAGCATTTGTTCTCTTTGGAACTTTGCATGTTAATGTGTACAGTTAAGGTGGTTAGGTTAGAGGGAGCCTTTCTGGGATATTTGTGGCTGTGGGGATCTACTACTCATAAGCCATTTCAGGAACTTTTGATCTTTGATCCTGGATGCAGTGGAACCCAGAATCTCAGAATTCATAATCTGTGTAAGAATCTCAGAACTGTCCTTACTCTAAGTTGCCAAATAACCAGTTCTTACGCAGAGTAGGACCCCTGTCCTTGAAACTTGCAACCTGCCTTGCTTTCCAGCCTTTCTTGAGAGTGCTGCATAATCCTAACTTGGGGTTGTTTTCAGAAGGCTTCAGCGGTTTTTGGAGAAAAGCTCAAGAATGTAATGACACTGCAGATGGAACCCAAGGATCAAGTCTAAGCTCAGCCTTGCTACTCTGTATAGGGTATATTGCTCATTTAGGTTATGTTTTTCACATTTTATCTGTGTTAGCCATCAGGCTGCTAGTTTGAGAAACACTCTTGGTTTTAGCTGGGTTCATTCAGCTCATTTCCCTTGTGAGGAAATGCTGTCTCTCACAAAGCAGCCTCCTGTAAAGACTAGAGCAGGAGGGACTGGCCTCTGGCAGTCACACTGTATGCTCTATGCACATGCTTATCCATTTAAAATCAGGTTGAGGAGAACAACAGGGATAGCTTAGATTGGTTTGGGAGTGCCTAACAGGGAGATTAATAGCTTCAGTGTATGTGTGGTCTGAAGGCTGAGACTCCTAGTCTATTGGTTTTGCCTTGGTGGATGGGAGATATTTGTGGGTAAGAGCATCTCTCCCCAACTCTGCATCCAGTGATGTCCCATTGGTACTTGACATTGGCCAGCATGGTAGTATTTTCTCACTATGGAACTCAGCAAACACCACAAATCAGGGCTGTTTATTTTTTCAATATTTTCTTTCTCTTGCTCAGACTGGGTTATTTGTATTGATAATATCTTTAATTTATTGGCTGTTTCCTTTGTCATGTCCAACATGCTATTGATCCCATAGAGTGAGTTTTGAATTTTGGTTATTGTAGGTTTCAATTCTAAACTCTACATTTAGCTTTTCTGTTTCTTTTTTGAGACTTTTCATTTTTCCAGTTGTTTCAAGAATGTTCATGATTGGTTGCAGGAACATATTAAATGGCTGTTTTAATATTACAGTCAGATAATTACAACAACATAGTATCATTTTAACACTGGCACCCGTCAACTGTCTCTTCTCATGTGAATTGAGATTTTCCTGGTTCTTTGTATACCAAGTATTTTTGGTACTGTATTCTAGATGTTTTGACTATTATGTTATAAGACTCTGGGTATTGTTTAAGTCCTATGAAAGATGTTAATATATTAGCATGCAATCAATATGGTTAGGTTTGGGTTGCAATTTTCAGCCCATCTTTTTGGGCTGTAGTTCCAGTTTCAGTCCTATCTGCAGTATTTTCAAATCCTTCATATTATTATTTAGATCTGTCTCAACTGTATTCTACCTGGTGGTCAGTGTAGGAACCTGGACAGTAATATCTCTTGTGGTTCAGTTCTCAAAGTTTTTGGCATGGTCATTGGGTTCAGGGTGATCCAGATCAGATCCACACATGCACAGCTCAGGGATGAGTCTAGAAGTCTATAATCCACCTTATGGCATCACTTTCCCGAGCTTCTTCCTCTCTGTGCCTCTGCCCACTTCCAGGGCCAAGCAGTGGGAGGAGAGAAGAACATAACAACAAAACAGCAGTGGGGATTTGTCCATATGGGCCATAGCTCCATTGATCAAAAAGGAAGCTTTGGCCCATGCAAGCTCCTCTGCCATCATGGTCATTGGGTTACTTGGGGTCTGAGCCATGAGATAATGGACAGAGATAAAAGAAAACCTCTTTGACCATTAAATGTTCCTCCTTCAGGTCCTTGAGCCAGGACTACAGAGTTTCTCCTGGAGCTTTCTCTGTTTGCATTGATGCCCAGTATTGGGTTTCAGGCTGTGTTGTGTTTAAGCTGGAGGATGCCACAGCAGGAAAAATGGTAAACTCACCATCAGTTGGGTGATACTTTGGATTCTGGTTTTCTTACTCAATCTGCCTGCTACAGTTTATTTTTAAGCATCTTCAAATAGCTGTTCCATGAATCTGGCCAGGTTTTATAGCTGCATTAAGTAAGAGAGATAGGGTAGATTGTGCTTACTCCGTCTTGCGTTCCTGGAGTTGAGGGCCCTTTCTTTTTGTCTTCCTGGAGATCAGTGATTAAACATTCATCAGCACACTACTTACTGGCTCATTCTACCACATATGACTGTAGGTAGGGAGATGTTGGGAACTGCTCTGCCTGGTTTCAGGAGTTGTAACTGCCCCCTGTGGCTGAGGCTGAGTGAGTAACCTCCGGACTCTGAGCCACTGAGGAAACAAAACTTATCTCCCTGGCAAGAGTGCCGTTTCTGCCATCTGTAGCCCCCAGTGTTTGGTCTGTAGTCAATGATGGATATGATCCCCTCCGGGCGGGGGGCAACCTAAGCCAGACATGATCACTTGGGAGGCCATAAAGGTAGGACTTGAGGGGCATGCAAAATAGGGCAAAAACCCCTCACCCCCCTGGCTATTTTGACATAGCCCGAGTCCCCTTTCCATCTGGGAGAAGCTCTGGGAGAAGTTCTTCCTGATTCTAATCCACTTAAGACTGAATCTTGATGGGGAGGGGGTACAGCCCTCTGCCGGCTAGAGCAGGTTCTGGGGTAATCAGGCATTAGAAAGAATTTGTAAATTCCTGTGAAGCCTGCTTTGTTAAGAGTGCTCTCTTCATATGATAAGGGTCCGGGCAGGAAATGAGTATGTCTCCTAAAGTTTTTGCAACCCCCTTACCTGACAGACACTGACTCAGATTAAGCCCTCAGATTTCTTTGAAATGTTGTCTGTTGTTTGATCCTTGCCGCCTGACATTGATTGATGAGCTTTACCTGTATCCCTGTGTGTTATGAACCTAATAAAAAGCCATTGAGGAAGGGGCTCTTAGTCTTTCTCCTTTGAGAGTCTGACCACCTCTCCTTTCCAAGCAGATCATGTCTTGGTAGTATTATTTTCATCTGTGGCGGGCGAGGGGACTTACGGAGAGTTTCCTTCACAAGGAGACTCATTATGCAAACTCTCGCATTGATTTCAGGCTGTTACGCCATTTTCTCTGCAATTCTGAACAATTACTCTACCACTCTGGGCCTCAATATCCTCATTTGTAACTTGGGGATAGCAATAACACATACCTCATTGGGTTGTTGTACAGGTTAGATGAATAATACAGTACCCAGAACAGTGCCTGGCCTACAGAACATGCTCAATAAATAGAAGCTATACTATTAGAAAATAAAGAAGAACTCTGTGTCTCTTTCTGAAGTAGAGAGATATGTATTTAGTAAGAAATAAAACCCAGAGATGGAGAGACCTTATGGTATAGTGGTTTAGAGCTCAGTTTTGTAGTCAGTTGGGTAAATCTCCAGTTCATCTGCTTACAAGCTATGTGATATTGGGCAAGTCACTTCACCTTTTTGTGCCAGCAGTAAAGAGTACAGTGATAGTGCATACTTCACTGATTTATTGGGAGGATTAAAGGAGATAATACATGAAGAATGCTTAATAAGTATTGACTATTATTAATATTGTGTCAACTTAGTTTAGTATGTACTGTGAACTAGGCCCTGTAGGGCTATTTAATGGATATTTTATAGTTAAAAATACCTATAAGTAACTTATACACACATATAGTATATACACACATATTGTATATTGTATGTATATATGTAGCTATGACAGACATACATATACATATATACACATACATATGTGCATTATATCTATAAAATATCCATTATATAGCCCTGTAAGTCCTAGCCCACAGTGTGTGTGTGTGTATGTGTGCATGCACACGTATATACACACACTCTGGGGTGTTTTGGAACTTGCTGTAACTTCCTTCTCTTCCTGAGACAATATTCAGGTATGTTCTCTCTGTATCCTTGCAGGACCCAAAACCACTGTTCTCATCTATCTTAAAACACTTGACAATGTATAATGGACTACAACAAAAAGAAATTAATGTGGACACAGTTAATTTCTCCAAATTGACTGAGGGCTCTGTCATTTTCTGCTTAGAGCTGTAGTCCTCAGTTTCCTTCAAGTTCACCACTTGTGAGTTTTTCGCCTGCCCTTTCCATGAGCTGAGCTAACTGCTCATACAGGCTCCCTAAGGGAGGAGCATGTGAATGTTTCTTTTGCAAATGGTTGTTGGAGCTAGAATTAAGAGAAGTGGTTTTGCTGATACACACAATTTTGTGATTTGTCTAACACCCTCTTTCCAGAAGAGCATGTTGCCTCTAATTTTCCTCTTTGGGTATATGATTGTATTTTTAATTTTTATACAGTCCTTTTGATTTAAAAATTTCTCCATATGTTAAGATTCTATTTTACAACTTTGACAGAGTGGAATATTTGATATTCAATTGGCAGTGAACAAAGGTCTTAAATGTAAAATTTTTTTCATATGTTAAAGATTCCATTTTACAGCTCTGACAGAGTGGTATATTTGATATTCAGAGTGAAAGTGACAAGAGGTCTTAATGTGATAAGATACTGTTTTATGTGTCCCCAGTGTCTTGTCTCCTTTTTAGATACAGCATGGTATAGTAGATACAACTCTGCACTAGCAGTTCAAAAACTAATGTCAAGTCCTGGATTTGCCCCTAACTTTTCTAGGAGTCATAGGACAAGTCACATCACTACTCTGGGCATCAGTTTCTGTCATCCAAACACAGTGAGGTAAGGGGCCATAGCAGTGTTGCTTAAAGGTAAGGCCATGAGTGAATCATAGGTGCATCAGCAACTACCAGGAGGTTCTCAGTGGTCAGCAAGAGCCTGTGATTCCCCTGGCACCCGCACTGGGGAAACCAAGGGATTAAGGAGCTGGTCTCTAGCCATTCCCCTTTGTTCTTCCTCCCTCAGGCTGGTAGAAGCTATGGAAACACAAGATCTCTGTTAAACATGGAGAATTGAACCAGGTAATTTCTGAGGCATGCTAACTCCCACATTTGGGGTTTACCATGGGCGGGACTGGGTTAAAGCAGGTGCAGGAATATTTCTGAAGCTACTGTTGTTATGCTTGGGAGCCTCAAAAAAGATGAGAATATTCTAGTCATGTAACCTTGCAGTTTTTGTTTCCTTAATTCTGAACCAGGGATAATGATACCTCCTCTGCTTAGTGCTCAGGGTAGCTGTGAGTAACAAATGTGGCAAGGTCTGTGAATGTGGTCCTGGTAGCACTCCCAAGTGGAAATAAGCCTCGTTGAAGCCCCCTTGGCGAAATCTGTTCCTTTCTTGGCCTTCCCGCTATGGCATCAAAATCATTTAAATTTTTTAAATTAAAAAAAATTAAATTAAATTTATTGGAGTAACATTGGTTAATATAAATTTAACATATAAATTTCAGATTTAAAATTTGATACTACAACATCTGTATACACCATTGTGTACACACAGCACAAAGGCTATATTTGACTCCCTTTATCCTCTTTGTCCTCTCCCCGCTCCCTTCCCCTCTGGTAACCACCATACTGTTGTCTGTACCTATGAGTTTGTTTGTTTTTTGCTTTCTGTTTTATATCCCAAACATGAATTAAATCATACTGTTCTTTTCTTTTTTCATTTGGCTTATTTCTCTTAGCATGCTATTGCAAAAGGCAGTATTTCATCTTTTTTTATGGCTGGGTAGTTCCATGTCTTGGCCACTGTGAATAATGCTACATGGTTCCATGTCTTGGCCACTGTGAATAATGCTACAGTGAACATAGGGGTACATATATCTTTGCGAGTGCTTTCAAATTTCTGGTATAGATATGCATAGGAGGGATTGCTGGGTTCATATGGTGGTTCTATTCTTAATTTTTTGAGGAACCTCCATAGTGTTTTCCATAGTAGCTGTACCAATTTACATTCCCACCAGCAGTGTGGTTGCCAAAATCTTCACTGTATTTGCCAGGTAAAGTCCAGGTAGTCCAGTGAACAGTGTGTGGACACAACAAAATGATTTAGCTGAAATGGTTCAATGTAGGGGGAAGGGTTATAGAGAATTTAATGTGAATTAAATTATCAATGTCAAACTACAGATCATGTATTGTTGGGTTCTAATGTTGATTTCCAGTTTCTTCTTTCCTAAGGAATTGGGGTAACATACTTCAGGGTGATTTAGAAATTGTTGCTGTACTGGTCCATTTCAGATTTCTATATTTTTCTCCTTGCCTAAGTCCTGCAGATCCTTTTCTGTGTGTCCCATGCTGTTTCTGTCTAATACCAAGCTGCTCTGGGAAGGGTACCTTTTGGTATTAGCACCCTCATTAATCGACATAGGAAATTCACAGTCATTTGACAAATATTTAAGTGTTGGTTCTGTGTCATGCCATGCCCTAAGCTGGAGAGTGAGGACATAGAGATTTAAAAAATAAGTTTCGCCTCAGACAAGGGTTTAATCTCCAAAATATATAAAGAACTTACATGACTCCACTCTAAGAAGACAAGCAATCCAATTAAAAAATGGGCAAAGAACTTGGACAGACACTTCTCCAAGGAGGACATACAGAGGATCCAGAGACACATGAAAAGATGCTCAATGTCGCTAGCTATCAGAGAGATGCAAATGAAAACCACAATAAGATATCACTTTACACTGGTCAGAATGGCCATCATAAACAAAGCAACAAACAAGTGTTTGGAAATGTTGTGAGGGAAAAAAACACACTAGTGCACTGTTGGTAGGATTGCAGCCTGGTACAACCATTATGGAAAACAGTATGGAATTTTCTAAGAAAACTGAAAATGGATCTGCCTTTTGACCCAGCAATTGCACTGGTAGGTTTATACCCTAAGAACCCTGAAACACCAATCCAAAAGAACCTATGCACCCCAATGTTCATAGCAGCACAATTTACAATAGCCAAGTGTTGGAAGCAACCAAAGTGCCCATCAGTAAATGAATGGATCAAAAAATCATGGTGCATATAGACAATGGAATTCTATGCAGCAGAAAGAAAGAAGGAGCTCCTACTCTTTGCAACAGCATGAATGGAACTGGAAAGCATTATGCTGAGTGAAATAAGCCAGGTGGTGAAAGACAAATACCATACGATCTCCCCTTTAACAGGAACCTAAACAACAAAACATACAAACAAACAAACAAAATATAACCAAAGACACTGAAATAGAGAACAGGCTGACAGTGTCCAGAGGGGAGAGAATTTCTGGGGAATTTCAGGGGAAAGAAAAGGGGAATTTCAAGGGGAAGGGATTACAGGAACAAGTATAAAAGACACATGGAC